>JAQFZQ010001547.1:0-18818 GCA_034696005.1 Glomeris marginata | reverse complement strand
CCGAACACCACTTTCCGAAAACCAAAAAATTGTATTTCCCCACCCTAAAAACGTCAAACGTGAGTTCTCGCCTTAATGGAATGCAAGGGAGTGAATTTGATAATAAGTAGGCCAAGCATTAAATTGGACCTACCTTACGAGTGAAAAGTTGAAAGGTAGGCATACACTTTGGGAGGAGTCATACAACCAGTCAAATATAGTGCAACAACAATATACAGAAGACATCTTATAAGTTGATGACTTGCACTTACAGTGTTGGCATGTGGACGTTAATTGTAGTAATTTTTTAACCACAAATTTGATCGATTTAAACATCATATTAGATTGGGGGATGGGATAGTCTTCATGAACTACTTTTACATAATGTGTTCTTACTTTACATATTTCAGAAATGCACCATATTGTATATCTTTTTCTTCAATGCATGTCACTATAAACTCTTATAAAAAATAGGTAATTGTGCGCTAAAATCAGAACAAATTTTTTAATCAATAGCAATCAATGACCAAAATGCAACAAATAATTCCTCAATGAATGTATAGTATTTTAAAGTTGGCTTAAGAAGTTGTTTCATTTGATGGAGTTTGTGGACCATAAACACTTCAATGTTCTGATATATAGATAAATGCATTCCTCAATAAATACTTTAGTAGTACAAATATAGAACAAGGTCTTCGAAGATGAAGTCATGCATCTTACATAATGACAAGTTCAACATATGTTTGTTCAAATTCAGTTCATCAGCTCAACTGAATAACAACTTTATATAGGTAAGATTTCAAGAGGAAATTTAGCTCCAGGTGACTGGAAAAACATGTTATCACCTGAAATAAATACAAAATAATAGCATTCACATTTTAAGAATGCAGAAAAGTTAGTTTTTCATGGTCATATAAAATATAATAAATAAACGAACATTTAATATTTAATGAATAAAACCTCTCTAAAAAATTAATTGTAATAACATTATTCTTTAAACATCACAGTGGAATAATTTAAATAAACTATATCATTGCATAATGAAAACTCCATAAAACAAATGTGCTTCACCAAATTACATTTATGCATTTATAATGTTTATTAATGTTGGACATTTTAAAGCATTTTTAATCCCTTAAACTGTGACATGTTTAATAAAGATGTATAAAAGGATATACGAGACCAACTTTGCGTGATATTCGAGTTGGTATGACAAAAGAAACGAAAAGTGAATAATGAAAGATGTTAATTAGCAGCTGTTTGTGTAGTTCTTTCATGGACAAAATGATAAATAACAACAATTAGTTTTAAGATAAGCCAATTTGTCTCTGAACAGACTTCCTGTATCTTCAAAACAGTTTCAACAATCAGGAAACAAACTGAAAATTGCATATACAATGTACAATAATATAGTATTTGCGTGCAAATTAATTAATTCTGCTTCAAACATAAATTTAAATAAACAAAAATTGTCCTAATTTTGTTTATTATAAAGTAATTTTAAACGCCCACCTATGGTATACATAAAACTCTCACGGTTTTGCAAATTAAGGTTTCATTCTAACTTATACATATAAAATCAAGCATTAAAAAATTTGGTAATTCAGCTGCATAATTTATTTATCAATAATTATTATTTAACTGTTATTCTGTATACTATTTCACAATTTAACAATTTTCACATTACAAATTAGTCAGCTTCATGTGAAGAAATTAAGCAAAATTAGATAATTGATCCTTTTCATGAGTAAGCACCTCCCATTGCCAGGATGGAAGTTGTATAGTGAGGCAAATTATGCAATCTGATTGGCTGTAACAAGTTTCTCACTAAGGGCTCAATTAAACTCTATACTATGTAATAATTAAAAATATTAAATGAACATTACACATTTTATGTTAAAAGGATGACTTACGTTACTGTCAACTTCCCCTACAGTAAACCAATCTCTAAGATCTCAATAAGTTGACTGTACTTATTATATCTTTTTTAAGGTATTACGACCTTAATTGGACTTCAATCTTTTTCAATCTTTAACACAATGCATCGTTGATTGATGCTCTGATTGCATACAACATATTTTCATAAAATATAAAGGAAAAATGTGCAAAAATTAACAGGGTAACGACTTCTTCAATCTAAAACACATGTACTGCATAACATATTGCATGCTCATTTAATCATATAGTCCACTATATACTCTTAGCATCACAGTTGGAGAGAAAAAAAAATCAGTGCATTAAGTTGGCATAAAACAAACATTCAAATGTAGACACAAACTTAAGATAATTCATTTTGCAGTCTAGATTGCATCAACTGGCCTACATATTCATCACAGATAATAGAGCAGCATGCAGTTGCAATATTGCACCTATGCTGTCAAAACTTGCTATTCACATGAACAATATTACATTGCATTCAAATGCAAAATTGCAATTAGCCGGTAAGACAGGGAAGAAGATTACACTTTCTTCTAAGTCATTTAATTACTAGTCCAATATGTAAAAAACTATAACAAAGCCAACTCCCTATTTTTACATCCTCCATTTCCTGCATCATCACTTCCCATAAGCTACTGTATTCGCCATCTTCTAGTTAAGCCCCGCCTCCGTGACGTCATACATCAACGTGATTCGCTGCACAATGTGTTAGCAGTTGCCTGTTATTGGTCAGAGGGATGTACTACTCTTTCCCGCCAATTATTCGACCCACTAACCCCGAACTTGACCGCCATTTTTAATACGGTTTAGCCTGAAATCCACGCCCATTCAGGTCTGTTACACCTAAGTATAAAGTAATAGAGCACAGTGTGTTCGGATGGCAGATGTAAAATAGCTAGTGTTCGAATTGCATCATCAACACAGAAGAGGACATGAAATTCACAACTGTACATAGTTGAAGTCTATGGTATACAACAAAGGATTTTGCAGCATTGGACATTTTTCGGTTATATTGCAAACTGCGAACATCAAAGGGCACATATTATAATATTGAAGATGGCATTTGGCAGTTTGAGACTTTTGCCTCTGGCTGTTTGGATTATTTGTGGTAAGTACACATAACTTAACTTGTTTAACTGCTTTATAATTGAAATGCTGTGTACACATGGATATATATAACAAAATATAACAAACACATGTTCCTTGCTCATGAACAGCAGTAACAGTATAGGTACTAGCTGTACTACCCTTATGCAGAAAAATAACTCAATTTGTACCAATAAATTTAGTAACATAAAATTGCACTTTTCATTCATAAAAATACAACTGAAATTTTATGGTACAAACTGTAGTATTTTTCTGTATAGGATACTTTATAACATTTGCATTGTTATAGGATTTGTATAAGGCTATTAATTAGTACCTGTATTAGGCTGTATTAGTACCTGAAATATTCATCTCTATCTAGCTCTCATTCAATGCCAGACATACCCTATAATTTGAAATTGCTTAACAATGAAAAAGTGATATTGAAAATAAATTTCTCAAAAATATCCAACATAAAATTAAAATTCTAAATTTAAGGATATCCCATAAATATACTTTGTCTTATTTAATGGCATAAATCACAACAGATCATTTATAAATGTAATAAAGTATGAACTAACTTAACACGAAGTAATACTTATATACATGGGAAAAAAAGCACATAAAAATAGATTTGTAAACAAATTTCCTGAAATCACTGATAAATTTCTGAATTTCAGCTGTTGAACATTTTTATAAAACCTCCTTAAAATGTTGCCATTCCCAAACTATTCCTCAAACTGTTGAAATAATTTCACAAACCAACAAAAAGACCTGTTCCCACCAAAATGCACCACTCAAGGTGCACCACTTCACCAAAAATTACAAGGATCAATTGTGAGAGAATGTGACCTCTGAAGTTATGAATCATCAAAAGTTTAGTTGGATAAAAGCAAATATGCTCAGTGCATGTTTGTTATTGCATGGGTTGCTGTGAATGTTGCACTGTGTAAATGCATTCACCTAGTTGAAATTCAATGTGGCACCACCAGGGGGTTAAGTATGCACTGGGCATGCGCATTAGAAAACGTGAAATTAGTGTGAACGACATGATCTATCAATGCAAGTGAGGAAGAATCTTCACATTTGTACCAGAAAGTTGAATTGCATTTAGGAGGTAAATGAGCTTATAATTTGTCGGTCAGTGGTAGCCGAACCGACGACCTCCTTTCGCCATTGCAAACCACAGCATAAACTGTGTACCAATGCAGTCAAAGGTTAAAACAAAAAAAGGAAATTCGTGTGATGTTGGAAAGTCGTTTCACCTACAGCTAACAACCGAAAATGAAAAACGAAAAAAAGTATATGCTGTACTTACCAGTGAAGTTACACCGGCCATTCACCTTTTCCCAACTTCAAATTGAACTCTTCTTTCTGGAAGACTTTGTCATAAATCACGCCTTGAATTGCGAGCAGACAATTTCAATTGCACAACATCCAAGTCCCTTTATTTCATTCTGAAACAAACAAACAAGAAAAGGAAACGATTATTGTCAATTTCTGATATAAAATTTACTAAATCTATATTTCATAAAATTAAATGTTGCAAATTAAGATAGGGTTGAGTACAATGCATTAAAAAGCATCATCATTAAAATCATATAAGCCCTATGTACTGTATGTACATTCATAACTTTAATTACATGCAATTTCATTTTTTGCAGGAACATTAGCAGTCTGCGAAAGTCGATCCAGACTAAAGGTAAATTTAATTCCCTTCTTTCTTTGCAAAGTGTATAATAATTCATGAATATAAAAACGTAACAAGAAAACACAAAAACATTTAATGCACACAAGTAACTGCATGATAAAGAATAAAGTTAAAGATGAACTATGGCATGTCTATATATGTGTCAGTGTGAAAATTCAAGATGGCCGACCTAGCCAAAGGGAAGGATGTAACAAAAACAAACTAGTTTTGAAAAAAATAGCAACTAAAACCGGTATTATTAAGTGTTGTACTGTATTTTGACTCGGTCACGTTTATTCACAAGGCATCATCACACTTATGCCTCGATCTTCAATAACCTAAAATCTTCACTGTGACCTAAACTCTATGGCAATCAAGTATGGACAATGTATTGTGAACTGGGTCATTATCGCACCTACACATATTTCACCTGCTGCAGAACATTGAACTTGCTCTAAAAATTCAAAAACCACAACATCACATTTCTTTGTTCATAATACACAATATTTCATTAAACGTTTAGAGGGGAAATCTTGAAGATAACATTCCTGGAAAACCTGATAGAGATTATCCAATATTTGCTGAAGTTCCCAGGACAACATTCAAATGTTCAGATCAGGAATTTGCAGGATTTTATGCAGACATGGAAGCACGTTGCCAGGTTAGTAATGATCTTTCATCTTATTATCTATCACATGTTCAGTACTATAGTTCAATAATTTTAAGAAGATTTATTTATTTTTGGCACTGCAATGGATTTATGTTTTCGGCCAACTTTTATAAGGAGATATCACAAATAGAGTTGACTGTATAATACTAAATATTAAATATGTAATAACACATTTTTATTTATGTTTGGTTCCCATATATTTACATAATTTATTCGTTGTTCAATATTTCATTTCAATGTAAATCATTTTGACATAATATTAAAATTACTTACTCTATAATAAATATTTCACATGCATCTATCCTGAATGATACCTGACAAAATAATCGCCTGTATAAATAATCTACTCTACATTCAAACAGTTAAATCCTTCATTTTTTCCAAGTGTACTATAACAAATTTTTAGTACAATGTATACTGCTTATGAAAGAACTTTGTGTAAAAATATTTTGCAAGTCATTTGATAAAATAACCTTTTCTGCCATTATTACAATAGAAGTTTTTATTTATCAAAGAAGAAGCTCCCAACATAAACCCATATAATAGGATCTGAAGTTCATACCATCAAATGCATGATAGTACAATATCATCTTTAAAAAACAAATTAATCTTGCATTGAATATAGATTTATCTCCATACACAAATGTGGAAATTTCGGTGTTTAATTGTGCAGAATATGATTTTTCAACATTGCACTTTGATGATATAGTACCTTCCTACTGGGATATCAATTAAAGTGTATATGTAACCTTTTTCAAATAGGTATTCCATATCTGTCAAAAAGGAGGTCGACAGGATAGTTTCCTGTGTCCCAATGGCACAGTGTTCAGTCAGCAATATTTCGTTTGTGATTGGTGGTACAATTTCAACTGTAATGCTGCCTCCAGTCTATACACACTCAATTCTAAATTGTACGCAACTGAGGAGCCAATCAACGACCCGGTCAACGTGGAAAAACAAGTTTTGGATCCAAGTTTCCTCAGAAGTGCCGCAAAAGATGGTTCCAGAGCAAGAAGTAAGTAAATTAGCACCTGTGCAGCATCTCATGAAAAAGTCAAAACTAGCAAAATTGCGGTCACATTATATGTACCTAAAGCTAGGATTATGTTACCTTTACACTGGCTTTGTGTTAGTACAGTACAGACCTGCAGTGGGCATAGTTAGAATGACGGTGTTAAATGTTAGAAGTAGGCCTACATAATTAAACTTTATGAAGAACAAGGTAAATAGTTCAGTAAATCACAATCTGTGTCACTCATATATGTGCATCACATGCTCATATACTGTTACATCTGTAATCAATAACCCACATTCAATAGTTGATAATGTGATAAGTCACATTTACATGATATATTCATACATAATGTGGACTTGTGAGTAACATATCAAAGGACATGTTAATAGAAGACTTGAACAGAAACTAGATTTCAGTGATTTATTTACTATTACAAATAGGTGGGCTATCCGGAAAGTATTAGCCGGTTTTTTTAATTTAAAAATGCAAATTTATTTCAATGCCAAATGTAATTAACAAAACACTTAACATGCATTTTATACTATTTTAAAAAATATTACCTTATGTATATGTGAAAGCGTTTTTGGCCCTAGAATAAATTACTGCAGTGCTAAACTTTTTCCATGTTCCCGCCAATGCAATTAGCAAGTTTATTCCAAGTTTGATTTCAACTGTCAAACTTTTGTCAAACGGCATGTGGGTCATTAAAAGATGTGAAGAACAATTTAAAGTAAAGTGAGCAAATTCCTACTGTCCTGGAATTGATTTATTGAACGGCAAACAGTGGCATGATCTTTTATGGACGTTATTTTTCCTAGGGCCAAGAAAGCATTTCACATGTAAGGTAATAATTTTAAACGATACTTTAATATGCATATTAAGCATTCTGATATTTAAAATTTGACATTACAACAGCTTTGTATTTTAAAATAAAATGCAGCAAAGACTTCCCGGATACCTACATAGATATTATACTATGTACACCTATATTAAGTAATGCACTGCTTTGATATTTTGGCTAATTCATTCAATCCAGTTTTGAACGTTGAAAACAAACAAATACTGAAATTATAAACGGCTGCAAGAAATGTAACCCACGCCTTCGCAACCATTATTCAAGATGTGCTAGATAAAGTGATCAACATCCGTTGGCTTATTGACAGGTGACATTTCATGATTGACATTAACACGTTTCTCAATATTGCATAAACAGTGCCAACCAATATGAAGTTGGTGCCATCTGGAGCCATGCCACCAGGTCTAAGTGCAGCAGCCATTGACCCTCAAGCGAGCAAAACCCGAACGGCAGCCTCATTACGAACACACCATGTCACCATGGCCACAACACCCAGGACATTACCCACAATTAGACAGCAGATTTTTGACGAACAAGCTCCACCTGCAGGTTACCAAGGTGAACTCGACGAGCAGATCCAACAAGAACCGGTGCAACATGTCGATGAACCACGACCATCACCCAGACCAATATTCACCTCTCGCACACAAAAACCATCAGTAACATCTCCCATTCCATCACCTTCTAGACCAGAAACACCATCTTCTCCTTTTCCATCAACTATTTCCATTGCCTTTCCACCAAAACCAACACTACCTATTCATCAAGGTGATGGTGGTGGTGATCAGTACAATCCTAATGATGAATTCGGTGACTACCCGGACATTGACATCAGGTTTCAGCAACCATCAAGGGTTCCTGAACAAGATCAACCATCCTCTGTTCCTCCAACATTTTCGAGGCAACCACAAAAACAACCTCAAACATTGCCACTGAAGAGACTACCACCACCAAATATTCCACAAAGACAACAATCTATTCCACCCCCTCCACAATCCCTTCCTCCACCACCAGAATCTGCTCCCACACCATCATCTTTTGAATCTTTTGAACCAACACCATCATTTCAACCAACTCCACCACCTTTTCAATCAGAGCAATCATCACCTTTTCCACCACCACAAAGACCTCTTCCACCACCACAAGAATCTTTTCCACAACCACAACGACCTCTTCCACCACCACAAAGACCTATTCCACCACCACAAGAATCTTTTCCACAACCACAACGACCTTTTCCACCACCACCACCAAGACCTCTTCCACCACCACAAGAATCTTTTCCACAACCACAACGACCTTTTCCACCACCACAGCAATCTTTTCCTCCACCACCACCTTCGTTTCCTCCATCTTCATCCTCATCATTTGCATCACCACCGCCATCATTTCAATCACAACAATCATCTTTTCCTCCACCAACACCCCGACCACTTCAACTTCAATCACTTCCACCCCCACCATCTACAATAACACCATTCGCATTCAGCCCTACACATCCTGCGATTACTAACAGACCAGAATTTCCATCAACAGGATTCAGACAACATCCACAAGAGATATTTAGTTCCAGTCCACCTCCACCACCACCTCCTAGGTTTTCCCCACCACCACCTCCTAGGTTTTCTCCACCACCACCACAAATAACTTCCACTCTACCTCCACCAGATATATTCATTTCTCATCCACCTCCTCAAAGGTTTTCTCCAGCACCACCTATAACTTTTACCCCACCTCCATTAGAGATATTTAGTTCCCCTCCATCTCACCCACCACCACCACCTCCTAGGTTTTCTCCTCCTCCACCACCACCAATATCTTTCACTCCACCTCCACCACCCGCTCCTATTAGTTTGCCTCCGCCTCCAGTTACTGTATTCAGTGAACGACCACCAACTCCACACGTATCCAGCACAACTCCACGTCCACCACCACCTCAGCCACAATTTGTCAGTCAGCAAACTATTTCAACGCCTCCACATGAAAACACCATGAAAGTCTCCGTTACACATTTTGGACTACCGTCGACAACACCTTTGCCACCATCAGAGTCCATCACTACACAGCCACCGATTTCATTTGGAACATCACCACCACAGGTAACATTTTTTTACATAGCTTACTTTTTACTAATGGCATTTAGTAATAATGAATGGCACGCATCTAGTTCTCTAAATCGGTGTCTTCAACGGAGAGACCAAGCTCCCTTCAAGGTCTGAGAGTTGTGCCAGCTCCGAATCTGTTTCTTCAAAGACCAAATCAAGGATTTCAACCACTGGAAGGATTTCCTCAACCTTCCAGACATCAGCAAGGTCAAAACCAATTGAATTTCGGATTAGATGCCCGCAAGCCAAAATTAATGAACCAACAATTTCCGGTATGCAGAAATTACAAAAGTGATATTCAACTATCATTAAGTATTTGACACATTGCTTTATTTCATAGACACCACCTCAACAGTTTGTCTCAGATGGACGTCCAATTGACTTGCAAGAAATAATGAGGTTTAATCAAATACAACTTCAAAATGGACAATTCCCTAATGTTAACCATGGTCAGCTATCCATTCACAGACCCAGTTTTGATACATTCCCAGCAATGCCTCCTAACCTTCAGCCCCTGCCACCACCATTTTCACAGCAACATTTCGGCTTTCAAAATCCAAACCAACAGCTGCTAAACTTTAGGAACCAGTTCACGGAACAGCAGCGTTTCCAGCAGCCTCAACAAGGTCTTCAACAGCTTCCAATACCATTTAAGGGACAGCAGCAGTTTATACAAGGACCTTTCCCTCAATTTCCAATGATCACATCGAATATACCATTATTCCCTCAACAACCACAACAACTTCAAGATTTAAGACCCATTAGCGATGCCGTTCAACAGGGACAGAGAACACCTCAGCAAACATTTCAATTTCCTCCTCAGAGGCAACCAGACTTTCAACAGCAACACAATAGTCAGGCAAATCAACAACAGCAGCAACAGAAGCAGCAGCATCAGCAAAACGTACAACAGCAGCAGCAACAGAAACAGCATCAACAAAACATACAACAGCAGCAACAGCATCAACAAAACATACAACAGCAGCAGCAACAACAAAAACAGCAGCAAGATATTCAACAAAATGCACAACAGCAGCAATTTTTACAGCACCAACAAAAACCCACTCAGTTCCAACAGCAGGATAATCAAATTAATGCACAACAAAATCAAGGCCCTAAAAATATTCCAACAACAAATCAAGAACAACTTCAACGGAGACCAATTCCACTGCCACCACCAGGAATACCACAGACGTTCACCGTTGCACCACCTCCATTCCGGGATCTTGATGAACACGGTAAAATAATTGTTTCTTTTAATCTTTCCCAACAGTAATATTATCAGCAATGTTCAAAATCATTGATTTCATAACTCCTAATATGTATATTCACAGATGACCGCAGACCTGACTTTCCGGACAACGACAGACCCGATTTCCAAGATAACGACAAACCCGATTTCCAAGATAACGACAGACCAGACTTTGATGATGGTGATGATGACCAACAACAGCACCTTGGGAACATAGGAAATCAAGATCTTCAACTGGATGTACGAGATTTTGCGCCGCCACCACCGCCACCACCACCTAGGCCCAATTTTGGTGATGGTTTTGGGCAACAAAGACCCTCTTCCATACCTCCTCTTCCTCCACCTCCACCCTCAAGGCCTGATTTTGGACCTGGCCACGGCCCTAATAGACCACCTTCCATACCACCACCACCTCCTCCACCAAGGCCTGATTTTGGTCCTGGTCCTGATCAACAAAGACCATCTTCCTTACCACCACCACCTCCACCAAGGCCAGATTTTGGTCCTGGTCCTGATCCTGATCCTGATCAACAAAGGCCATTTTCTATACCGCCACCTCCTCCACCTAGGCCTGATTTTGGTCCACCTGGACCTGGTCAAGACAAACCATCTTCCGTACCACCTCCTCCACCACCCAGACCTGATTTTGGTCCCGGCCCTGATCAGCAAAGACCACCTTCCAGGCTACCACCTCCTCCACCCAGACCCGATTTTGGCCCTGGCTTTGGTCAAGAAAGACCATTTTCTATACCACCTCCTCCGAGACCTCCTTTTGGTCCTTCAGATTTTGGTCCTCGCCCCACAAATCCTCCCCAACATAATTTCAACCAAGATAGGCCATCATCTATTCAACCACCACCACCTCCACAACAACAATTTCCACCACCACCCCCACAACAACGATTTCCACCACCACCCCCACAACAACAATTTCCACCACCACCCCCACAACAACGATTTCCACCACCTCCACAGCAACAACTACATGTTAACTTTGAACCAACAACTTTGCCTCCGGTTTTCATACCTTCTTCCAGTCCGGTAACACCTGAAATACAGATATTCAGTGAAGAGGAAAAAAGATCAAAGAAGATAAAATCCCAAAGGCCAGCAGCAGTAACTCCACGTCCCGATTTCATAACCTCCCCATTACCACGTCCACCCATAGACGATGGACCACAACATTCAACCATTCGACCACCAGTTGATGATGAGTTTAGACAACCTCCTAATTTCACACCCCGTCCAGGTATATCAGTCTCATCACCTCCACCTGAAATAACCACTGCTCACCCTCCAATCATCGCTACAACACCAGGAGGTGTACGAGTGGTGTCGATAGGTGTACAAACCAAGTCCACACCGCAACCACCACAATTCTTCAATCAGGATTTCCCACAGAGACCCCAATTTGGACCACCTCCACCTTTCCAGCAACAAGAACAACGACATTTCCAAAATATTCCTCCCCAAAATTTCCAGAACAACCAACATCAGGATAGTTTCAGGCAAACAGAAAGTGGATTTCAAAGTTCAGTGAAAGGTTTCCAAAATTTTAACACGCAAGAACAACGATTCCAATTTTTCAGGCAGCAAGATATGCATGCTAATATGAATGTGCAAAGACCTGGGAATAATTTCCAAGGCAACAATAATGGTCAATTCAATTTCCAAGGCAATAATGATATTCAGAGACCTGACCAAGGTAGAAACCAATTCAATTTCCAAGGGAATAACATGAATATACAAAGGCCAAATGGTAATGGCTTCCAGGATAATTTCCAGGCAAATAATAATAATTTTCGGAAACCACTCATCCTAGACGTGCCAAACCAAGTACCCCAAAATAAGTTTCAGCAATCACAGCAGAATGTACAGAATCAAAATAATTTACAGTCACAGCAGCAATTCCATCAGCAAGGTAATATAAATTTTAAAGAAAACTTCCGAAACAATGGAGACAATGGAAAAAATCAGCAGAATTTTCAAAACCAAAACAATCAGCAGAACTTCCAAAATAAGGGAAACACTCAACAGAACTTCCAAAACAATCAGCAGAACTTTCAAAACAAGGGAAACAATAACCAACAGAACTTCCAAAATCAAAACAACCAGCAAAATTTCCAGAAATCGCAAAACTTCCAAAACAACTTCCCTCAAGATTTTCCAAGACAGGATTTAAACAATAAAAATCAGGGACCTTGGAATCCAGATCGTCCTCTTAGTGGCCTTAATCTATCCCCTGCAGCATTCAATAACAATGATCCAAATCATCAAAAGTCAACATTACCAAATAATAATAGGCAACCTTTCGTATTTCCATTTCCAACATTACCCCCAATATTTGTCCCAGTTAGACAAAGTGGGGAAATGAGTGTGAATTCATTAATTAGTGATATAGCAAGTATTGATGATGATGGTGAACCTAAACGAAACAATAATAATCAAGAAACCCATCAAAATTCAGATTTAAGCAGCTATGCACCGAGTCCTCGAGAAGAACTCGAAACCAAATACTAACTGTTCCAAATTATATTTTAAAAATCGTTTAACTTTGTTATTTCACTATACATGTAGGGTGCCATATTGTCAAATATTCAATGAAAAAAGACTCAATGCTCGGGATGATTGTTGCAGTTTCTCCTTGAAGGATGTTGCTGTGTTTTAGTTATCATTATTGTAAGGAATGAATATGAGCACTTCAAGAAATATTTTGTTGTATTATTTTACTCGTTTCAATGTATATGTATGTGCTGACAAGAGCTATTGTTTCTTGTAAGTAACTTGTAATTATTATTATTATATTATCGCATGTGAAACCGGATGCGTTCACAATATGTACTCTGCGTTTATACTATACAATTGTTCAACATGTATAATAAAAATAACATTTTATAATTTACAAATGCATACCAAAACGGAGAATTATGCTGCCATGATGACAAGTAAAGATTAGTAATGTACTCATATTACAAATATTAAACCAATACACAATTATATTAGGTCTATGCCTAAAGTATTGAATACATATTACAGTATAACAAAATTGCTTTCACGCGAGAGTCCATAAGTTTATATCAAATAATGATCGATTGTATTATAGTAACAGAATATTTGTTTTAGATTGTTTGACAGCTTCAGATGTTACAAGATCAATTTCAACATAATCTAATATAGCTAGGTAAAAAATATACAATTCGTTGCAATAGTCGAATATTTGTGTAAATGCTAATACAGGGTGGGGCAGAATAACGGGCGATTTTGAAATGGCTGTGGAAAAACAAGTATTCCATATTTCCCAAATTTATTGTCACCACATTAAAGTACATGAAAAAGCATTTAAGAAAAGTAATTCTTTATAATTTAATTTTTTGAAAATTACACCCGAAAGATGTCCATTTAAACGCAAGCATTTCTCAAGCTGCGCTGCATTTCCGATGGGATTAAAGCCACTTCATCTCGATACATCTCGATACATTTGTATCAAACTTCATTACTCCTTCCCTAAGTGCAGTCTCTTCCCTCAAAATCTGAATCCGGTTTTCGCAAAAGAATATTTTCCATTATAAACACCATCTTTTGAACCAATAACATCTTTTCCAACACACCATGCAAAAACTCAACCAACACCACCACCGTTTCCATTAGTACACCATATTGTTTAAATTCCAGCTCCATCCCTATTGTCAGATTTAGTAGGGTAACATGTTTGAAATACATTATTTCTTTATTTCCATTTTTGTGTAGTGCAGGACACATTCTTTCCAGTATACCACGAAAATAATTAACTACATGGAATGTACAACAAAATTAGCATTAATTATACGTATGATTATGCTATAATATATCAAAAAGAAAATAGCATCTAGTACCCCAAAGTAATGTTTTAGTTCCCCCTGCGATGGAACCCTGTATAAGCTGATATCATCAGCCAAGCAGAAAATTATTAATGGGTGTACCTGTAAGGTACCATAGAAAAGTAATTATTAACCTAACATCGTTAAACATTACGCATTTATATACAAGGTGTCGCAGCTAGAAGTTGTCGGGCGAATAATTTTTGATCTATCCGTAATTAGTAAATTTGCAATTGGAAATCCAACAACTTTTATACCTGTAGAACCCTGTGCTATATAGTGAGTTAAGAGACATACACTTTGCTTTGTTTCGGCAACAATCGACAGGTGGTCCCTCACATCGTACTTCGGCGCATTCCTAAAGTGAAATATAATTTATTGGAGGTTTTAATTTGAAATGTGGGAGCTTCAATTGATATCTACTTAGGATAAGTTTATAAAATAGCATCGATAGTATTTTTTATGCAAAATTTAATACATATGTATGTATACAGGGCGAGTCACCTAACACTGACCTGCTCAATAGCTCAAATTGTGTGCAGTAAAGGTGAATTATGGTTTTGTGCAGGAGTATAGTGCATGACCGTGGACTGTCCTGCCATTAATGTTCTACCTTTGATACCGTGGCAGATACGTCCATCACAAACTATTGAGCAGGTCTGTATATGTATAGTGAATCAATCTTAAGAAACTTTTCTTACACAAGGTGTTATATCATCTTTCTCTAGATCTTCTGGGGTACATGGTTTTGGTGTAGTAGTGGGAGGGATAGTAGCATCTGAAACAAGTTCATCTAAGTTGTGTATTGTGTGCTACTTATCAATTATCAACACTGTTTTTGTATGCAAGAATTATATTTAAAAGTAAGACCCACCTGGTTCGCAATGAAAACCAGCTGGACAGGTAATTTGCTGCATAGGTGATATATTATATGAAAAATAACAAAAATGCAGTGTTACAGTCATCTATATGGTCAAACTATTCATATTAAAGTGCAAATTAAATTTTGCTTATATGAGTTTCAATCCGCTTACATAAATTGATAACTACAATTCAAGTGCAAATTAATGATGTAGAGAAAATTGAACTGACACAATTATTATATATAATATATTTTATTATAAAGTCGATAATTGTTTAATTCCATGATCAAAGTAACTTCATTAATAATTAATGACATTATTAACCTACTATTTATATGGAACTATAGGATTCAGACTATGAATTTTACTGATATTGTGTGAATCATGTGAAAATATGCACGTCATCAAGCTGCTTTTGAATATGTTGTTATAATCACAATTAACTTGTAGGAAAACATAATTATTTAGATCAGGAAGCGTGCATTTTTGCCGTTAATTCGGCTTTGAAATTGCAATGGCAGTCATAAAAATGCATTCATCCTTTTCATAACATAAATGTTCTTCAACTAAAAATAACAATGAATGCTTTCATCATGTATGTATACTTTTGGCTATGTAAACATTCGTAAATTACCCACTGCAAATTCTCGTAATATACATCTTTCTGTGTCTGCAAAACGGTCTGCCAGTTTTCTTTCAATAAACCATTTATTATTTCAGCACTTTGGGAACATAAAAGAGTTGAAACTCTCAAACTCAATATGAGCAACGTCTTTCAGGTTCTGGATTGGGGTTCAATTGAAACACTTCACATAGGTCATTGCCCTTGAAAAGTGACTGAAGTCTTTTATTTAAATGAGCACAGGAATGCAGAATCATATGGCCCAAAAATGAATAGACAACATTTAAAAGTAGAGGGAAGATTTAGAGCAACATTGCATCAAAATTGGATCAATGTGCTTTCCACTATCGACAAGGCATTTTGAAATATATCCATTGTGTAATGCAAATTGCACTACAATGTGATAACATTATATGTAGTGAAATAGGCTGTAATAGTGGTTGGAGATAGATAATTTGTGTCTACATCATGTTATGCCGATTTGTTGCAAAAGAGTCGGTTTCAAAATGGACTGTATAATATTTAGGAGTGAATTTGATGGACATTTCTGAGAAATAAAAATACTTTTGAGTGCCCAGCTCCTATTCTAATCCTCAGCATACACGCCCACATAATGAATTGCAGAACTATAGGTGAATATAAAAATATCGGGTCTTTCAACCTGCAAATCAAGATGACCAACAAGCAAAGGAGCACGAGATCAAGTACAGGAGAGCAGTCAAGATCTAACTAACACCCTCTCCAAAAGGCGGAAGTAATAAATTCAAAAAATAAAAATGAGACACTAAAATATGATTATCTTTATAGGTGCCAATGTTGCATTTAAAAAATAGCTAATTAGTTCAAATTACACGATGCATTAGGTCACATTGTCAGTATCGCTGCGCATAATCTTTGCTCGGATAAACTTCAATCCATTTCCTCCAAAACACAGGGAAAAAACAAATAAATCTATAAACTTACTAGTTCCTAAACTATCATAATCTAATACAAAACCGAAACAAAATGCAACTACGCAACTGCAAAACTAGGAATTTTCTAAATTTGGGAAACTTTTAAAACTTATAACTATACCAAATAAAAAGCATGAATATTTTCCAAACAGAATACTAACAGCAACAATAATTAATGTAACTGCTCAACGGTTGACAATTTGTGTTCTTATGAACTATACCTACAGATATCAGAGCGGGGTGGGTTAGTCTCGATAAGGGAGTTCAGTTGTTAAGTTTGTGTTTCTCATTTTCATTTAGTACGTTTGTTTGTCATTATTTACTAGTAGGTTTAAGTCATGTCAGAGTGTTAGTTTTTGTATGTAGGTACCTCTTTCAATTCCCTAAGAGGGGGGAGAAATAAAGGAAATAATAATGAATAATAACAGATTAAAATTTCATGTACAGGGTGGGGCAAAATAACGGGCGATTTTGAAATGGCTGTGAAAAAAGTAGTATTCAATATTTCCCAAATTTATTGTCACCACATTAAAGTACATAAAAAAGCATTTCAGAGAAGTAATTTTTCATAATTTAATTTTTGAAAATGATATCCGAAAGATGACGTTCAAAATTTATATTTTTATAATATTCTTCACAATTGTGCGTTGAAAATTATCATGAGTTGCAACAGGAAAGAAATGGGTATTTATAAAAGGTCGTCTGTTTGAAGTGTTATCGGTGTCTGGGGCAAACGTGATGTACCCAATAGCATTATGGGATATATGGGATAGTGTGAAGGTAAGACACGACTCAAGTGGATGCAAAAATTCAAAAATTAGGCTTGTAAAAGATGCAAGTCCATGTCTTTTTGTATGCACAATTTTAATAGATTAATGGAGTTGTAAATGTGCCATTTAAAAACGCCTTAAATACCTTTTTGTGGGTGTAGTATATTTGCAGGCTAGACATGCTAACTTCCCAGGTTAAGTCACTTGAAAATAATCCCAACACACTTAATGTACCTTCCACTCCTTAATTCGTAATGCACTAACAGTAAGTAAGAGTTCATGACATGCTCTATACTTTCATATTTTCACAGCTTTCTTTTGTAATGTCATATAATTACAGATTATACCCTCCTCTTCTAAATTTCGCTCTAACTGAATCATTAATCCTTTAAATGTTGAAATCAACATATGTGATTTTGCATTGCTCTTAATTGCAGCTAGTAATTACTACAGCTGTGATTGAGCACTATGGCACCACACATACAAGTTATTCAAGATTTTATAAATAATTATTAATAACTACTGGCAATAAAGAGAAAGTTTAAAGTTTAAAAGAAATATTCTGGATAGCTAAGTGATGTTGTGATTACTCGATAAGGACCATATAGAAATAATTTCCATTGAATGAGAACTATTGAATAATTATAATGCAGTTTTACTTTTACTGACATATCAATACAATCTCAGAAGTCAAACACAATTCAGGGAGGACATGCTTTTAAATTATCATTAAGCAAACCCTCCTTAGAATGACAGTGACAAAGTACAAGCATTCATAATTGCAAATAACTGCTTCATCATCACCACTAGACATACTAGGCTACTATAGTCATTGCATTCAATGTATATGATAACATGAAATTTAAATTAATTACATACAGTATTCAAGACCTGGGTTAGTTCAAATGTGAGCAACAGATGGCGCTCCACTCAACCAACATCCTAATTGGATACAATATTTAACATGCCCATAGCATTCATTAAAAATCTACATAAGTTTCACTGTAGGTATTTGTACGCATCCGCATGTGAAATGCAGAGAAGCTCAAGATGTAAAAAAGCAAAGCCAGCTGGTGCATTGCGGCAAATACCGTAAATTTTCTAACATAAGCCGGTCTCCAATTAAAGCCCGGTCAATGATTAAAAACCGGTTTCCAATGTA
>JAQFZQ010001546.1:0-18819 GCA_034696005.1 Glomeris marginata | reverse complement strand
AAATTAATGTCAATTCGGAATTCTCATTTAAGGTATGATCTTGCTGAGCTTTTGATGAAAATGAAGCAATTTGAAAAGGCAGAAAAGATTCTCACTCAGGCAATTAATAACTCTGAAGGTGTGCAGGAATAAATAAGCAAGTTGTGAAAGAAAAATGTGAGGAAACTTATAAATTTTTGTGTAAACTGGTTAGGAAATGATTTAAGCAGCCTCATAAATGAAGTCAAGAACTTCATGTTGCTCTGCAAAATCTACCAGAAATCTGGAAATGGGACAGGTCATATTTATGCTCTTACAAAAGCTAAAGATGCGCAAGTGAGGTATGTAAATATTGTAAAGAAACAAATTGCTTATTACCATCGAATTCAATATGATTACAATATTATAATTATGTTTTAGGGTATTGAAACGTTCTCAGGTTGAGCAACCAGATAATCTAGAATCTCAGCAGCAATTGACATCCAGGTATTCTATTGCATTTATTGATGAAACAAATATGTGATGAAATATAAGCACTTCATGTATGTGTTTTTTATATAGCATTTGCAGGCAAATGGCCGAGCATTCAGCAGGGCAAAAGAATTACGAGGGTGCTATTAAACTGTACAAAGAGGCATTATTGCATGATGAAAATGACACCCAGGTTGGTTAGAAGTACTTAACAAAGTAACATTTAATGAAGTTTATATCGTAGCTGTATGCAATTTTAGGCTATGATCGATTTGGCGAGACTTTTTATGTCTATTGGTGATTTGGAATCTTGTCAAAACGTTTGTTCCACGTTGCTGGCCAACCAACCCGAAAATGAAGTGGCCAATGTGGTATTTATACTTTTAAAATGTTGTGACTATTTCAGTTTGTTCAATTCATAAATATATTATTATTTAAAAAAAGATGATGGCTGATGTAATGTTTCGGAAAAATGACTACGAAACTGCGCTGTACCATTTCAAGCAAGTTTTGGACCACAAACCAGGTATATGTTTTTTTGTTATTTATTTGTATTTGATGTGTGTATAATACAATAATGTGGATTTTTCTGATTTTAAATTAGATTCGTATGAGGCTATGGGAAGGTTCGTGGAGGTGATGAGACGCGTAGGGAAATTGAACGACGTGTGTGATTTCTTGGCGAAAGCAGAGAAACGTTCCCCTAGGATCTTGTCTGATCCTGGATTTAATTATTGCAAGGGTTTATATGAATGGTAATTACAGATTTATATAAATCAGATATTGTTGTTTTATTTTAAAACTTTTAAGATTATAAAATGTCACGTAATTTGTTTAGGTATACCGGTGGATCCAATAATGCGCTGAAATTGTTCAACAAAGCGAGAAGGGATAATGTTTGGGGACAAAAAGCTATCTACAACATGATAGAAATCTGCTTGAATCCAAACAATGATATGCTTGGCAGTGAAACTTTTGATTCCGTCGAAGTCGAAGGAAGGTGAGACCGCAATTCTGTCGCCAACTTTCATTGGTATATAGAATAGTGATTGCATGTAATTTCAAATATCATTTTGCTAATGTTGATCTATGTTGCAATATGTAGTGGCCATGACAAGCTGGATTTTAAGGATGCGGCTCTGAGAACAGCCGATAAGCTCATCAAGGTGAGATGTTGCGTAATGCTGATAATGTAACATATGTCTGTTTGCTGAAAGCAAATTTTCTAAACTTGGATTCTCTATGTTTGCTGTTATTAATTTACATTCTGCTGTAGGAGCTTCAGCCAAATCCCGGAGATATCCAACACGTAGTACTACGCAGTTTCCTTCTTTTGGCAACGAAACAAAAGCAAGACGCGGACAAAGCTTTGAATGAATTTCTACAGTTGGCGAATAATGAACTCTATGTTAGTGGCTTTCGTTTTCCTTTCCACGTTAAGTTACACAAATATAATGTAATGGAATTTATTTTCTCTCGCTTTCTGTTCTTTTGTTGTTGTTGTCTGTACGTGCGTGACAGAGAGATAACCTGTTGCTAATCCTGGGCATGTCAACGGCCTACATGATATTAAAGCAAACACCACGTGCCAGGAATCAGTTGAAAAGAGTGGCTAAAAACAGTTGGAATTTTGAGGTATAAACCTGTAATTTGCATTGTGTACTTTTCCAAATCATCATGTACAAATCTAAAAATCTAAAATGGGCGTGTTCGTATTATAGGATGCGGAGTATTTGGAAAGATGCTGGCTTCTACTTGCTGATATATACATCCAGGTACTTTTGCTAGCTTTTTTGTACACTCTATTACATTCTAGTTTTTGTGTGATACCAATTAAGTTTGGTACATTTTTATATTCTAGTCAGGAAAATACGACATGGCATCTGAGCTTTTGAAACGTGTTTTGGAACATAATAAAGTAAGCGGATTCTCTGGTAGAAATCGTATTATACAATTTTTATTGGTGGATATAATAACTGCATTTATCTTGTAGTCAAGCTGCAAGGCCTACGAGTACATGGGTTATATAATGGAGAAGGAAAATTCCTATAAGGATGCGTCAACAAATTATGAAATGGCGTGGAAATTTGGAGGGCAGAATAATCCAGCAATCGGTGTGCATTATTATTATTTTTATTTATATTATATATTCTAATTAAAATGGGAACACTGAATAATAAACTATTATTTTATTGATTTGCAGGTTATAAGCTGGCATTTAATTATATGAAGGCAAAGCGATACGCTACGGCAATTGACGTGTGTCATTCGGTAATTATTATTATTATTTTTCTTATTAATATAGTAGATGTGTTTTGAATAGGATTTCTTGGAAAACATTATTGAAATTACTTCCTCATATAAATACCAGCATGGATATAAGGCATTTTCTTTTATATAAGTTATGATTATTGCTTAACTGCATTTTTATAAGGCATGCATTCAAATTCATGGCCAGCAGGTCAATCTTCTACTTTACATTGCTGTATGAGTAACCTTGAAATGTGGGAAAGTTGTTTATAAAAGTATCCTGCAATTGAAAAAAAATGATTCAGGGAAATGTCATGTATTAATAGCTTTTTACAGATTTTTCTTTTGTAGTATAAGTGCAGGAAATGTAAAGTTAGTAAGAAAATCTGTATTATCATAGGTGCTGGAAAAGTTCCCCAACTATCCTAAAATCAAAAAGGATATCCTGGAAAAGTCTCGAGGAAACCTGCGAGCGTAAATTTGCCATCTTTGCTACGGTAATTACCCATACACTTTTTAAGTTTCATTATATATTCAAGGTTGTTGTTGTTACATCACAGTGCAAATTTGGGTTTTCCCCATCTAAGGTACTGCACTATAAGATGTCCTTTTTTCCAATATAACATGTTCCCTTTTTATTTCCTCTTTTTAGCGGCAATGTGCACGTACGTGTGATAGTTACGCTTTCACATTCTTATTTGATGTCTCAATTTATCAACTGTCAAATACTTGTGGGTCCAAATTTCCAGTGAAGTTTAGAGCAGGAAGTTTGATGTATGAAGGGTCTGTTAATTCTGCAGGAAATACATCCTTAAATTTCAAGAATTTCCCCGGCAAACCCGAATGCAGATTAGGTTTTGACATATAGCTGTTTTTTCTCGGGAACAGGTTGCTTAATGGAACTATATACTGTAGATTGTTTTTCTTGACACTGGTAACCAACTTGTTGACTGGGTGTTTGTTTCATTACTAGGCAATTGACGTAAGAGTTTGCAACAATGAAATGCGCGCGCGAAGCTGAATGCGAGTTTTCACGGATTGTTTTTCACCAGCTCTGAGCTAATTTGCTTTCGAGTTTTGCAGAACATGTCCTACGTCATTGCCTGGCTGTAATGCTTGAAGTAAGATTACCTTTACAGAAAAATAATTTATGAAATGGTTTTACGCTTACAATGCAAGGTCAGAAGTGACCGTGAAAAACACAAAAAGAAAAATAACAGCCACGCATGCAGTATGTAACTTAAATGGGAATATGCTACTATTCATTTTTCAAACCTGTTTATTTAGAAAAAGAAAACATTTTTCGTCATAAATATACATGTGATACAGATATACGTTGTTACGTCGTAAAAAATATACAAGGTTAGGTGAGCAAAAAGTGTTGGAAAAACCGTACAAAGCTGGACCCCAAATGGGCAATTGATAAAATGATGAAAATGTAACAAAGATTATATTTAGTCCATTTACACATACAAATGAACAATTTGTTGAATTTATTTCAGCTAGTAAAGTGCATCGTAAAAATACTGGGATAATTTCAAAATGTAAATGAAGTTTTTGGAAGTTTTTGAACCGTGTAGTTTAAAGTAATTTGCAGAGTTCATTATGGAACCACTTAAGAAAATCAATACCATTGTTTCAATGTGACCTTTAATCCTATTGTTAATTATATTTTAAAGTTAAGCAAATGCAAGTGGGTACATTTGGTACCTTTATAGCATTGTTTTTTTTTTATTTATTGAATACTTGTTTCAAATGCTCTAAAGTTTTGTTCTGTTTGAAATTTGTTCCTAACTATAGTTATATTCTTCATGAAGCCTAAATAAAGTTTAAAATTCCTGATCGATTTGTTAGAAATATCACAGTACTTATGCAATGTAAGTTTCAATGGCATTAATATTTAGGAAAGTGTTATTTACTAACTTGGGCATTCAATTAAGGTTCATAAAAGTTTTGAAATGATAGAGCTTTAAATATTTATGAGCAATGATGTTAACCATTGTTTCTAAAATACAAAATAGTCCATGACTGAATTTACAGTTTGTACGTGTTGCTAGTATATTTGGAAAGTTAGCAAAAGTTTGTGCTAAAGACTTAACAAAATGCCAAGTTATTATACATGCAATTAAACATTGTTTGTGCCATATGATTGCATGAATAGCTGCCAAAAGTATTTTTCCAGTCAATAGCATTAACAACATTGGAAATACAACCATACAGGTGATATATATATGCATTTATACATAAAACCCACATAGTGGATTCTTATAATTAAAGTACGGCATTTCCAACAATTGCCAGATGAATTGGCATCGTTATACACCATTGAAATGTACTCATTTCATTCTGAAACTTTATGTAGAATTTATGCAGACCTACATACATGCATCAACAGAAAGTTGAAAGCGTATAGTAAATTATTATAAATATATGCAGTGTTTAATTGGGTCAAAAACACTTTGGATTGTATGTAATATAAAATTTTAAAAATTGCTTAGAAATTGCATAGAAATTCTGAGCAAGTTCTGCATATATTCTGCTTCGAATATACCCAACAGATAAAGCCTGTAAAAATCTACAAACATTTCTGAATATTGCCTAACTCGAAACACTTGCATGTTACTGGCAAATTAGGGAATGGTTTATTCGGATAGCGGATAGCGACAAAGGTGTGCATTTGGCTTATAAGTCCTCCCTTCCATATAATTGTACAATATTTACTAGTTTGTAAATATAAATAAGGACATGTACAACTTATGTGGGAGTGGATGAAGGCAATCCAATGTTGATTCTGTTCATACGTCAACTGTTTTTCCATCATG
Source organism: Glomeris marginata (assembly GCA_034696005.1). NCBI lineage: Eukaryota > Metazoa > Arthropoda > Diplopoda > Glomerida > Glomeridae > Glomeris > Glomeris marginata. Next base: position 13,297 of record JAQFZQ010001546.1, on the reverse strand, counting down.
TGGAAATGTCTTCGGCGTGACGACAGCACACCGACGTCTCTTGCATGTAATATCATTTCCTTTTTTTGATATAATAACCTCTAAAGAAAAAACCTGAATTACTTATTCGGTTCTCAACTTCCTGCGGAAACTGAGTCTTGACGTTGAGGAACCACAGGGACACTGTTGACCACATGATGTGTAGGAGTCAATGGTACCACCACCGTGACCGGAGTAGGAGCACTGTCTTCGGACACTTCCATGTTCATGTTGATTGAGGTTGAATTGGAACTGAAACTTGGTGGTAATTCCAAGGGAAATGTTGGTGTAGGTGGAGGAATAGAAGCGTATTTCACTGTTTCATCGTAACTAGGTGGCGGTTCCATGATCTCGTCGTAGCTCGGAGGGTTTTTGTCGTAGACAGATGCTCCAGAAATGAAGAACAGTCTTGACTGCCAATATAATAACAATGTATTATTAGATGAGATTAGAAGTATTGGAACATTATATAACATGGTGATAGTTTTATAAGTGGATATGACCAAAATGGTGGTTTTTCAGGAATAGCCGTGTTCGCGTGTTTTGGGATTTGAGTTGTTCAGGATCGGGGTGAATGGTTACAGCATTTTTAATTTAGAATAAACAGTTGCAATGACATCATATGGTTATCTACTTTGTAATAGTAATTAACTATGTTTAAACTAGTGCACTTTTAAACTTTTGTGAAGTCGAAGTTGTGAATTCAACTTATAGAGCATGAATGACTGTGACAGTAGTAGAAGAATATAATTTGTGAACAATACTTTGAATGTAACACTGCCAAGAGGAAACCATAAAGAAAGTTAATATTCAGTGTATGTAATTGGCAGAGCAAAAAAAGTGACGGAAGAGCTATATTAATATAGTAATAAAACGAGGAAGTTAAAGTTAGACAATGTTGAAGGAACTGGGGATAACAATACAATTAAAATGAGGGACTGACTGTGCGAATTTCACTGTAATACAACATAACAAATGAATGCCATAACACAGAGTTAATTACAATAGTACATGGTGTGTAATTAATGTTAGCATTATTACTGCTAATTAAGTGAATTCAAAATTTGGTGTCTGTCATATAATTTAATACCCTGTAATATTGCAGGTTTCAATGCTTTAAATTGCTGTTTTCAAGAAGTGCATGGTGATAAGATTATATAATATCAAGAAGTGGTAATTTAATAGCACTTTAAACATTGTTATATGTTGCTAATTTCGATTCTGGGAAAACCTTACTTAGGCTATTTGAAATTCTAAATGAATATCGGTCTAGATTTTTATGTTTATATAATTTCTTATGTGGACTGAGGAGGACCTTCAAATTCAGGTTTTATGGGGGTTTCCCCTTTAAATATGACCTCTAAACGTATAAACTTGATTCTAATCTTCCCAATATGTGGTTTTGCTAAAGTTGTTTATTATGTAGTTAGTTAATATTACTGTTTTTTTATGTATTAGTTTAAATATTTACTGTTTTTTATGTATTAGTTTAAATATGTTTACCAATTATGGCATATATTGACAACTGTTTATTGGAGTAATAAGACCTAAAATATTCTACTGGGAAATATATTTTTCCTGGGAAAAATGAAGCCTATTTCCGCCATGTTTTCCCACGTGTTATTTTTTGGATGAACACTGGGATTATATATTCCAAGGACTATTTAGATTTTGTAGTTTTCATTGGTGATTTTGGTATGTCACACAGGAGGAAGCAAAGTTTTGTAGTTTTAAAGGTTATACCTGGGGATTTCCCAATATAAAAACCTTGTTTTGATGTTTTTCCTGTTTTCTTTGAAATATGTCATTGGCTTCAAGTCTATTTTCATTTACATGTTAGATATGCATCAACGTTTAATGGATTATTCCTGTTTTACAAGTATTTGTGGCTTCATTTATGCAAATTTAAAACACCAAAACTAAAATATTGGAATCAAGGTAACAGAATTTTCCCTATTTAAGTTTTCCTGTGTTTTGGCATTTAATTTCAAAATCTGAATATACGTGTTATTTTACTGATAAAATATGCAACTTTATTGTACTATAATCGACCTTACCTAAACGAATTCACTTTTACAAATAGCCTGACTTTGAATTTCGTTTTGACCGCCATCTTTGTTTCACTTTTGGGATTTTAATGGCTTAAATTATCTATTCTGGTTATACTTGTGATGGGTGTAATACATTTTGCTTACACTAGTTTTTATATTATTTGTCCAGAATGTTGTTTTGATTTTTAAGCAGGCTTACAAGAAATATCAGTTAGTACCAGTTTTTTAACAATGATAAAAATAATCCTTATATGGTTCAAATCTTATTACAACATCTTTCGTTAATCAGAACGGAAAAGATATTTCTTGGTACTAATTGAATTAAATCAGATTGGATAGAACTGGCATCCAAGGTAAAAATAATCGGATGGAACTAGTGCTATCCGGTCATTGTTGTTGTGGATTTCATATGATGTAAGTACTAGTATAATCAAGAGGTATAATGAAAGGTAAACCTGAAGTGACATGCACCAGATATCACCACTGCTCTATGTATAGCTATTACATTGGAAATTTCCAAATTACCTGATGTGCTTCTTGGGATCTTAGTTGTTGTACTAGTCCAGAGTATGGTGCTACAAGGGCCTGCATGGCCCTTCTTCTGCCTGTTAATGGCACCCCTATGCCCATGTTGCCAGCTGCTGCTGCTTCTGTTGCTTGTTGTTGAGCTTCTCTCATACCACGCCATCCTCTACATATACTGTAAAATGCCACAGCTACCCCAATTACCAGCACCAAACTATATGGAAAAAGTAAAAAAACAAAAGCAAAACCCCTTTAAAAAACATATTCCAAACTTTTCCAAACATTAACAAATTAATTTCTAACAAACCATATGTCTAACCAAACTACTAATTCCAAGCATGGCTTGTTACTAAATTTTGTAATAAAGCACCAGTCAGTAGTTGTCCACATTGGCCAATTACCAATTCCAGACTATGATTCATGTGTTAATGTATTAAAAAATACAGTAAATGATTCATTGAAGAATGTGGAGAATAGAAACAAGGTTTATATAGTGTGAATAATTGATATTGTAATGTAAAATTCCTAACAGTTACTGTATACAGCAAGTACAAAGTCAAGGTGTTATGCATGTCAGTGAAAGTAATACATATTCATCACTGGTTTGCCTTGTAAATTAAAGTTGTCCATTGTTCAGTTCGTTTGTAAGACATTATTTGTGGTTACAATCTTTTTAGGAGGTCGCTTGAGGGGTAATGTAACTTCACTCTTATACTGGGAAGTCTCTTATAGTGAGATATACTTAAAAGTTTACATCATATGTTTCTTAACAAAGCTGCACTGTATTTGGAGATGATATAGACATTTGGGGTTTCTTTGAGATATCAGAAATGCATTACAAAGACAGCTTGTTTTTAAGATTTGTTGAATTTTTATGCCATTATAGTGTAACATTGGAATGCTTTTCCAGAGATTTTGAAGTTTGAGTTTTTAAGTGCATGACTGGTAGATTTTGACTTACATAAGGCTGTTTTCAGTGGAGGTCACATGTCACAATATGGTTGGCATATACAGTGTGACCTCCGGCAATGTGACAATGAAAAGTTGTTAATTCGGTGTGTGGAACAAAGTGATAGGAACAGTAGCGAATAAAACAACAGCCATAATCTCAGTGGTTACCGCCCATGTGACCTCCACAACTTCTAAAAGCACCATCTGCTGCATGTTTATGTCAGATCAAACAAAGGGTATAAATATTTCATTCCTTTTTTTGTTGTATTTGTGTGCGAACCAAATAATGTTCAACTCTTCTATTGCTACTCCAACTTATTGTATTTAGTTTCATTGGTTCTTTACACAATGTGATATGTTTCATTTTGATGTTTTTTACTAATTTGAAAAAATGTGAGCTTTATTATTTTATTATAAGTAAGTCAGGTGTGTTTCAATTAAAACATACGTTATGATATCATAAATATGGGTTGAACTAATTCGCTTACTCTTATAAACTGACTAGGTTATAATGTAATGATATGAAAAACATGCAGAAGATAATTATATAAGGAAATGTCCAGAATTATTTTATCTTGTACAAGAAACGTTTCTTGTGTTTTTCAAGGAAATGTGTAATTTACTTTGTGTTTTACATTTTATACCACACCCTGCTTTTATCATTCTCAAACAACAAATAAAATAAGTAAATTCCCAAGGCTTAGAAGTCCCATAGTATTTCCTTATTTTCATGAACATTGTTTGTTTGTTTGTTTGTTTGCTTGCTTGTTTGTTGTTATTGTTGTTTTTGCAAAAATTGTGCAAGCTAGAAATAACAATAACAGGAATGGCAGCTGCAAAACAGTTCAAAATCAGATAAATGTGATTTGTAATATGGAGTATAATATCAGCATAATGAGATTTCCATATAAAGTTGTCATATGCAGTTGTTTTGATTGTCAAACAATTTGTAATTTGATGGTATATATGTATATCTTTTGCATAATTAGTTTTCGGCAACTTTTTATGAAAAAACTTTCAATTTCGCTTTCTGGTAAACAATATATTATACAGTTTTTACATAAAATGATATAAAATATGGATTTATCTACTTACACAACCCATAATGAATTAAGTTCCATCCCGGATGTCCAAGAGGATCTGGCAATTGTTTCCCCTTCGACCTCCACTGAAAAATAATAATAATAAAAATATAAAAACCATAATATTACTTAATATGTAAAAACAATGCATGTTGTATTGTAGTTACTCCATATATAACTTTGCCAAATATATCACAACTTCCCGGAAAGAACATTACTAAACAAACACGGAAAACTGTTCTATTTTCTTTTAATCATTTGTTGAAATACCTATATATTTCATAATGCTGACTGTAGATAGTTTTAGAATACTTTTAGCAATGCTTTTAGAATATAATACAAAGGGTTTTTAGCATATAGTATCAGACTAGGGTATAAAAATGGTAATTGGTGAAATACCATGAGGGAAAAATCTGTCCAGATATTATTTCTTCTATATTATCATATTTTTGTTGAATTAGGTTATATGAACTTGGCACTTCATCGTTTTGGAAAGTATCCCAATTTAGGAAATTGTTCAGTGTCTTTATACTGTACATATATGGAAGTATGTAGAAATATAGTGTGAGAATTTTGCTTTAGTGACTCATAGGATGATATGCAGTGTTGGCCATTTGTAATTTTGTGTGCTTGGTTTTCAAATTTCACGGTCAGCAATATATCAAATGAATACAAAAGATGGAATTTAGTGATTAAACATGAAGGTTATTGCGAAGGAACAGCCTGAATAAATAATAAATGCTAGCAAGACTAGTACATACCAAGAGTACATACTATGTAAAAAACATTTGGAGTATTTAGTTGTATTGTTCTTGGAATTAAATGAAGTGGTTAGATTATACAAAATTGGACATACATGTCCTTGATCTTGCTCACATAAATGGAAAGTCTATTGGCCTAAACTTTTAACTTTTTCACTGCACTTCTATGATAAGAAAAAATAGGTAAAAAATGTAGGGGGAGGGGCTTCGATTTCATCTTCACTTCACCTTGTTAGTTTTTTGGAGGTTTTAAAGGACGATGGACCCTAAATACATTTGGCGATACCCTGCAAAATTATTCACCTCGAGAAGTAACAAATAATTTGCACTCTTACAAGTGCCAAAAATAGCATTTCGTGTTGTTGTTGTTTATTTATCTCTTCTTGTTACATGCATTCAAAGTGGTCATTTCTAAAGCGAATCACGTATTATTTGCTATATATTGAAATCACAAAAGTATTTTTAGACCGTGTCACTAAAGTTTAATTTAAGTGGATTTCAGTTTCCTTTGTATTTAGTGAATCATGTTTTTTACAAGAATTTCAAAAGGGAAATTATTGTTTAAACAGTGTAATTTTAAATGGTTTTCCTGAAATTGTACATTATTATTATTAGATTTTAATAACTTAAATTTGTTGACTGTAATGGGAATTTATAGATTAAAATTATCAATATTTTCATTCTTGTTTCGCATTTCTGGTTTTCTTTGTACAAATAGCATATAGTCCCTATATTTCTACTGAAACAAACTTAAAAGTTAAACTATATTATTCAATTTCTAACTGTTCTAGGTGTAATACAAAGTTTTGCAAAGTATATGTAAAGTTTGCATAGAAAGTTGACTCTAAGGAAGTCTATTGGTGATGGGACATATGCATGCATTCCCTAGTTGACTGTAAATAAGTTTGCAGTGTAATAGTTTTAGGATATTAATAGTTATATTCATTTTATATAATTATTTATTAAATATTCTGTTGCATTCAATGATATATGTCATATGTAGTGCATAGTATATTATTAAATACTGTAAATAGAAAAGTTATGTTGGGAAGGTACAGCTAGGAATTTTTCTCTTCAATATCCTTTACAGTCAACCAGAATAGAGGGTGTGATGTACTTGTGCCATATTATTTTGAAGTGCAGCCCCTAAAAACGTGTTGACCAATATTTTATAGCACCATTTACATCCTCTCCAAAACATATATGCAATGACAAATTTGTGTTTCACGTTTTGTCATAGATAGTTGGCCCATATATTTCACAAAAACCACTTGGAGATTTTAAGGTGTGGGATGAATAAGCAATTAATTTTTTTCCCCAATGACTCATTTTCTAACAAAATTTAAGGGCAACACAGTATATAAACTTTGGATTTATGAATATGTATGTACCTTGTCATTGCATGGTTTTATAAATCAAAGTTACATTGAATGGGATTTAAACGGAGGAAATCCGGCATTTTGTATATGAAACGGTATTTTTCTTTTTCAACATTGTATACCTTTTATATAAAGCAGACTAGTTTTTATGAAATAAACTTTTTCAACAACGAATTTGATTTATGTAGGGAATATGATGTTCCTCAAAAACAAAACTGTTATTCGCAAATTGAACAAATACTTTTTGCCAGGGGTGTAGAATGAAGTCAATATTTTTGTACACCAGGATTTCCCCATAATACAGTTATATATTTATTACTATAGAGAGCATGAAATTTGTATGCACACAATAAACTATATTTTCTATAACATATAAGTACAGTGTCTATATGATTAATTTGCAAATTAATAATAATTTCTATAAAACAAACTGTAGAAGTTACATATTAGAAAAACTTTGTTCTATAAAATCTATAGGTATTATTGCTAATGAAAAATATTTCCTTATGAAAAGACTAACTTTTCAATAAGAAAAACATACACTTAATTAGTTTAACTATAACTTTTCAATAATTTAATGTATTAAAAGTTGAGAAAGTAATTACATATAAAATAAAGTTGTAATTTGCCTAAAGTTTTTAACTCAGTTTAAATTTACAAATGTTATACCAAGTTTTATATTGATATATTTGAATTTTAATTAAACAGGTGAAGTATATTTCTTACCTTTGTCGTTGCTAACCTTGGATATAGGATAGATAAGTGTGGAAATTATATCCAATAATTTTCCGTTTCACCTGTTCAGGTGTGTTGTCCACTGTCTTTCAAACTTTTCCCGTTTTCTTTTCTGCACAAATTGTAATTGCAGTTGGTAGTTGCAATGCTTTATTTTCTCATTTCACGGCCGGGCCCCGCCCCTTTTAACTCTTCCACCAATGACATGGATCCTTTTTTCCAGTGACGTCATTCGACGGAAGTTCTAGCCGGTTTACTGGTTGCAACTTATTACGTCATTGGAGACACACCTGTCCGACTTTTCAGATGTAGTACCTATATATACATAAGTTGCTGAAGTTTGCGATTTTTGATATAAGTGACCTCATCTTTGTTCTTCGAACATGTAATGTAAATGCACAGCTGTCTTGGAACCAAGGATATGTGTTGGAACAAACAGAACAAACTAAGAAGAAAAAAAAATAAAAGTTTCCTGTTTGTTAAATTTTTAAAGAAGGGGAAATATATGTTGAACTTTTTGCCCCTAAGGGGGCATTTGAAAAATGTCACGTACCCTTGCACGTACACACTGTATGTATGCAGCAATTTATACTATGAATTTTGACTAATTTCCTCCATGGGTCAGTGGTTTTCCTTGATTTCCAGCAAGGAAGATACGGTTTTTACCCATATTAATTGCGTATGGCACACGTGTTGTATCATATGGATGTAAAATACAAAGAGTTCCATATTATATGACCACCAGGTTGCAATTAAATCACTTATTTTCCTTTTATTACATGATACTGTTTCAATGTTGGCACAGGTATTTAAATATCAAATTAAGATTTTGTTTCATGTGTTATTAAATTAATTGCAGTGTTTGTCATATGAAATATGTAATATAATAGAGCAAATAATCAAATATCAATGTAATATTTCAAATGTTTAAATAATTTTATTTAGTCTTGTTATAGCTTACCCAGAATAGGGTGTGTCACACCTTTGCATATGATTGGTAGACAAGGAAAGGCGTGTTTATTGTTGGATTTGTTGAGTGGGAGGGGGTTATCCATACATGACAAACTGTGCGACATCTGCTGGTCATCTTTTGCAAATTTTCTTACAGAATTTAAACAACAGTTGGCAGCACCATGAAGTAATGAATTCATTGTTTTCACTTGGTGTTAATACTTTTTGTATATAGTACATAGTATTTGTAAACAACTTTATGTCAAGGATTTCAAGTTGTAAACCTACTATGTAATTACCATGTACCTTGTGTCATATTCTTCGAATTTTCCAACGATTGGGCGATTGCAGTGGCATTTAAAAAATATACAACCACTAATAAAAGCTCGTTAAAAAACAATTGAAAGGTATGATAATATATCTAATTGGTAATTAAGAGAAAACAAATTACACAAGAAGTAGTACGTTAATTGTAGATAACTTAACAGATTTTCTTGGAAGTATTAATAGATTTTCGTGAAAATATGCCTTGGAGGGATAAAAAGTTTTAAATTCAGGTCTTGAAAACTGGGAATTCTGGGAGAAGTCAGGGAAATTGTGTTGAAGTAGGAGGATGTTCAAGGAACAATCAAATTAGTATAATTGTGATAACTGTTTACATTTAATTCACACAATTATAGTAGTTCCCTATACAATAAATTAACTTTCATTTAGTTTCCCTTTAGTCAACTTGCAATGAGTTTTACAAGTAAAACAATTTCAATTTTGTTTTGAAAAATATGGGAATATAATGTGTATACATAGTCCTATAAATGTAAATATATAGAGCTAGTGTATATGATTAAGTTTTAAATATGCATTACCCAATTGTTATAACAGTTATATAACAATGCAATATTGAAAACGACCCTTAAAGTCAATAAATATTTGAGTTGATGTAACAAAAACAATTTATTAACATACATAGGATATTTAATGAGGTACTTATTAATTTGTTATTTTGGTTTGATGATTTATTATAGCTTAATAACACATGGATTAATGTATAGACTAGTTGATGGAAAACAAAGAAGCAATTGATCAATATGTTTTGCCTGGCATCTTTCCATTTCAAATCTCGATGACCTTCCAGCTATTTGTTGCAAACTACTGCAAGGTATTTATTTACATTTTTATTTCTTTGTCCCTTTTAAGACTTGGATAGTTGTTTTTTTCACACATTGTTTAAAAAAGTTTTCACCATATTATTGTGAATCTAGCAAAAGAAAAAATAAAAAAACGAAAGTCAAAATATAAGTGTACGTGACTTTTCTCATGATTTTCATCAAATCTGTTTTTATATTCTCAGAGTTTACGGTACCAGGAAATAAAAGTTGATTTGTATTTGAATATTGTTTGTTTACTGCAACAATATGTTAAACTGTATTGGCTATTCTTACACTTTACTTTTACAGTATCATGTTATTGTAAACATTTCAGTCTAAATGTTTGTAATTATGTTTCAATGCTTTTCATTACTTTTTGTGAAATAAAAACAGGTTTTCCCCTTTCCTTACGAACATAAATCACTGTCTTACAACTGTGTTTTTGCTAACATTCCTAGCTATTTTGTAACTTCAAATATCGGTACGTGATTTAATTCAAACTACTATAAATCGATCATTAATTTCAGGGTTAAAACTCACAAACAATACCTAGAACTGGAAAAATGTAAACAAATAAATTAAAGTAAAGCTAGTCTGGAATTTAAGTAAAAAATGTGAAATTAAGGGAATATAACTCCTTTTAATTTCTTGCCATTATTTATGTATAGGATTTATTTTAACATGTTTTGGGAATAACGTGTTTTTTCTTTGTTTGACTTTTAATAAGGGAAAAACTTATTTTAGATTGCAGTAAAATGTATCAGAGACCGAATAAAGAGTATCTGATAGTTTTGTGTTATTGAAATTGAACTGATCGGATTTCAAATAATATAATTTTAATTATTGCATTGTGTTTTTGGAGGCCAATTTGTAAAGATGGCGGCCAAGATGGCGGCTACTCGGTTTAAAACGATGAAATCGTTAAATTATCGGGAAAGAACGTTTTGTAATCGCTGGAAACGAAATAAAATGTAGTTTATTTATGTGCAAAACAATTGTACGTATCAATATTATTTCCTTCTTTGTGCAATATAGCGTAGAGTTTACAAAAACAAGCGCTGTTTTGGTAATTTTTATATCTGCGTCAAAATGTCCGGTGTCACGTAGATATGTCGGCGGCAACGTGTACGGCGTCAATTAAGCGGCGTCATTTTGTCCTGTGTTTAAACATGGCGGGAGGAACCCGAGCTGTTGATCTGTCAACGATAAATGAAGAATCGTCGGTAACTGCGGAAACTTTAGGGAAATTTCGAAAGTTAATACGTCAATGCAACAATTCTGTAAGTCCGATATATTATTTGCAACGTTCATTTACGAAATAATAATAATTTTTGTCTGTTTAGCAACATTACAACGGAGCTCTGTTTTGGGCTGACAAAGTAGTTTCCATGTCAAATGGTAAACATGAATTTTAATTACGTCGTTTTATTGCCAATAAACGTTCTTATGTTATGTTTATGTGCAGGGGAATGTAGTGACATTTTCTGGTTGGCAAGATGCATGTTTTTGACGAAGCAATATCATAGAGCTGCTCATCTGATGAAAAGCAAACATCTGCTTAATGTATGTAATATTTCCCCAGTCATTATTTTGTTATTAGTTACATTTGAATAATTCCGTATTATCTTTCAATTGCAGGTGCATCCTGGTTTCCAGTACCTTGCTGCCAAATGCCACGTAAATTCAAATTAGATATCACTTATTTTAATTAAAAAGGTGCACGTGTTCAAAAAAATTCCCTACAGAAAAGAAATAATAAAAACCTTGTAAAAACAAACTGTAATGTGTAATTACATGTATGCATTATGTAACTAAATCATTTCAAAGCTTTCTATTATGACAGAACATGTATTCAGTTTGTTTTTAGGAGTTATATTGGGCATTGATCATATCAAAGAAGTGTATCATGTATTAATAATCATAATATGGTTAGTTTTGTGAATTTTATTTTACAATACTTCCAGTTTGAAACGAAGGAATATCCAGAAGCTCTTGAAGTTCTTGACACCGAGTGCAAACCAAGCGCATCAGGTGCCGCGTGTGTTTTAGACACATCAGAAATATTCCCATCTAGCTGTGTGAGTTCATTGTGAATCTGGTGGCCATTATGTAATATTGTAAAACAGTTAGGATTAAATCTGTAGGCTGAGAGTGCGTTGAAGTTACTTAAAGGGAAAATCTACGAGGCCATGGAGAACCGTGTGTTGGCCGCCGAATGTTTCCGCGCGGCTCTCGTTGCGGATGTGTGCTGCGTAGAAGCTTACGATTCGCTAGTCAAGCACCAGATGTTATGTGCTCAGGAAGGTAAATAATTCATGCTACTACACTGTGTTCCTCTCACATTTTACAGAATCCTAGAATTTTTAAATTTCAGAAAAGGACTTGTTGGCATCGCTGCCTTTCCAAGAACAGTGCACAACGGAAGAAGCCAACTTAATCAAATTTCTATACGAAAACAAGCTGAAAAAGGTGTGTTTCTCTTTTCCAGCAGGAAATAGATGAGTAGATCAGTGAATAACGTACATTTATTTTGTTTTTCAGTACAACGAACCGGGAGATGTCGCCGCGTTAGAAACGAGTCCGCAAGAGTGTTTCTCGAAGAACATGGATAACATGGTTTGCATCGCTGAAAGACACTGTTATAATTGCAACTACCAGGAATGTCACAACATAACATCATCGTTAGTGACAGTTACATATTCTTCAGGTTTATCTAGCAAGATTATTTAAATCGGTTCATTTGTTTGCGACAGGGTTCTCGACACCGATCCGTATCACAGCGAATGTTTGCCTATACATATAGCTTGTTTGGTTGAATTGAAAAAGTCAAATGGTAATGATGTATTTATGGCAGTTGTTGGTTGTGTTCTGGTAAAACAATTACTTATTTACGTTGCAGATTTATTTTATTTGGCGCATAAGTTGGTGGACTTGTATCCTGACAATGCAGTGAGTATTAATTACATATGCAATCACTAATTTTGCGTCTAGAAGTAAAATACATTTATATTTATACCATTTATACTTAGATTTCTTGGTTTGCTGTTGGTTGTTATTACCTGCTAATAGGGAAAAATGACCCAGCTCGTCGGTATTTTAGGTAAATATATGTTTTCAATGTGGGAAAAGCTGTTCAAAGTGAAGTTTTATTTCTAAATGAGGCTCATTTAATAATGTAGTAAAGCAACAACCCTGGATAAAGTGTTTGGACCAGCTTGGTTAGCTTATGGACACTCGTTTGCGATGGAGAATGAACACGACCAAGCCATGGCAGCGTACTTCAAGGCTTCCAAGCTGATGAAAGGGTTGGATCGGTTTTTATTTCTACATGAAATATCCACTATGGGAATACATAGTTACGTTTTGGATATACACAGGTGTCATCTGCCTTTGCTTTACATTGGGTTGGAATACGGACTGACGAATAATGCCAGGTTGGCGGAGAGGTTCTTCGGCCAAGCGTTGACGATCGCCCCGCGGGATCCGTTCGTGCTGCATGAGATGGGAGTGATTGCCTTTCAGAATCTAGAGTATGTGTTCACTTTATGATGTTAAAATGTAAGGAACTGATGACAGTAATGGGTGTTTTTTCAATAGTTATCCTACGGCTGAAAGGTTTTTCAAAGAAACTTTGGAACGCGTGGAAGCCGCGCATCACACGGTGCTGTCGGAGAAATGGGAACCTCTGCTAAATAACCT
>JAQFZQ010001545.1:0-18822 GCA_034696005.1 Glomeris marginata | reverse complement strand
GGTTTGCCAGGCAACCGTGAAATATCCAAAGTGATGGCACACGTTTTTTGGGGTTGGGTCTGAAAGGCGGGGCTTCAATGAATACTTTTGCAGTAGGAAATGCAGTTTGTACAATTACGTCATTCACTAGGATGTCATTGGTCGATTCCATTTCATTCTTTTGGAGCAACAGGCACTGCATACTGAGCTATTATCATGTCGTCACTGATCGGTAAAGTATCTCACCCTACCCTATAAGTTAGACCACTCGGCTACCAACCCTCATCTAATAATGCGGAGTTTTGGTCCTATTATGGTACCAAGGAACTTGACACTGCAACCAACCACCTATGCTATGGCCACTGGTGTTGGGATCGTATGGGCAGGGCTCTTATGATAGCTAGGGCTGCTCCTCCTAACACTTACTAAATGATAATGCATGTAATACTGTTGGAAAACAAGTAAGTATGTAATAAAATACATTTAATTCTAAATATGCCAATTGCTACGAGTTTGAAATAATCATGCATGGAATTTTCCTAAAAATGACCTGGAAATCAGGGAAAAATTAGTAGGGTACCCTGCTAAAGGAATGTTAAAAAACATCCATAGCGCCTCATTCATTGTTAAACCTTGGGTTAAACCACATATCTCCTGGCAACCTTTCCCGTATAGTTAAAACAATTGGAGTTTCCCAACTCGACCGCTAGGTGGTATCTACCTATCTGTTACATACTATAGTCATGCTATAGTCTATTCAAAGCTATCTGATATGTTAACCCCTTTCTTTGAGGGAACCAATGAACAAATAGCTGTGGCCTTGCCCACCTATATTGGCATGTTTCCACAATGGGTGTGGTCTGCAGCCATTCGGTCACTCCAAGAAAGGTGTTAACATTCAACTATAAAGATAGCTGTGAACAGACAAAAACCTCCATATCTACGGAAAAACAATAAACGTTCGCCGTATTTGCATTTTGGACACCAGTACCGATTCAATATTACTAAATTTTTGAAAATGTCGTTGATAAGTCTCATTCCTTGTGTTTAGCAAAAGAAAGTATTTGAATGTTTCATCCCCATTGCATTTAAGAAAAAGTGTATAACAGCAAAAAAGTTCCATTGTCACTCATCTACCAATCGAGAAAAAAAGTACAACGTAATGGATGGGGGGAATTATGGTCATTTGCGCGCTTTATATGCAGTGAACCATTATCAAATATATGGTACATCATGCACTAATAACTCGCCATAATAGAAGGAGGTCTGCATTTGTCAACTCAGTTTATTGGCCGCCTCAAATACGATATACAAGCTTACAGAAAATCCTTAGCTGGTAATTCAGGTTCAGCTATCAAACGTTTAGTGCTTCGGTCTCACTTACTTTTTATGGCTATTTTTTTAAATTCTTACGATTAAATATTCCATGCACATGCACATGCACATGCACTTATAGTTTCTCGGCACTGCAGACTATGTTGTTATTATTGAACTACAATTTTTATCAATTAAAGTTGTAAAATTTATGATTGTGTATATAATTATCTAGCTGCAAGTCATTCTGATCACAACAATTTATTGCATTATTTTTATAATATTGCTTCCTGCTCATTCACTAGAAAAGTTATCACCTCCCCACGACTGTCATCTATCAAATACTTTGTTCCTTACCCAACCATGACTTAATTATGATTTACATATACTGTAGGTATTATTACATATGAAGTGTTCTACATTAAAATATGTTTTAAAATTGGTTTGACAAGCGAGAAAAACGATAACGTAAAAATTGCAAGTCGAGATTCCGAATTTTAACTAACTGGCACGTGTGTCATATCCATAGGCTCAAAATGCAGCAAATTTTGTACTACATGAAATAACAGCAAAAATTTGGTTTGCATCCTTGCACCAACTATAATAGCATTTACACAATCCATTTATTTTGGGCAGTATAAACTCGTAAAATTATTTAAAAAAATACAGAAACATTATGTAGCTTACATAATAATAGTGTACGTGTGCAACAGTGCGATTTCTTTTACGAATGCATGCATGCCTATCCGAAAAATATTTTGTAGAATTCGACAAAATGTTGAAATCCCATTAGGTTACATAACTATAGATGGTACACACTGTATTGTAATATATGAAAGATTTCCACACAGTTCTTCTTAATTCTATTCCTTGGTGGTTGAAATGTAAAGTTCAAGTAATAGCTCTCACACATTTTAAAATTAGATGCATCTCATGAATTATTAATATCACAATTTAACAAGCATTCTATGATGCACTGTTTACTAGTGTGAAAAACAGGATTTTGCCCAAGGTCTGAAACGGGTCATGAAGCAACATATACAAAAAAAATGACATAAGTAGCATCCGTGTTGCCAATTTTCTCAGAAAACAAAAAATAATTCATCCTTGAATAAACCTAACTGTCAATTATATATGCGAGGGAATCCACTGCTATAATGCGTTGAATTTTTACTGACAATGGCCCGAAACGTGTTTATAATTTTGTTCATATGCTTGTTACTATAATACTGTACTTTCAAACCTACAATTTCGATTTCATGTATCCTACAGTCAGTGAAAGTGTACCTCAGTTCAACTTCATAGCATTGTTTTAAAAGTAGGCCATATCGAGGGAAAAACAGACCACCAGAGTGCTATACTATTTTTCAGACTAAGAGCAAACCACGAGTTTGTATGGGGAGTGGGAGGGGCATCTGGTATGCTCTTTTATAATGTGAAAAATATTATAGTTAGCGATGGAAGATTTTCACAGTTGGTACGCGTTGTAATTACAATATTTTCATAAATTGAACCATGTTATACTATAGTATACTATTATCACTATGTCTGATGTCATTTGCAGGAGAGTATCTATAGGTGCACATAGATCATTTGATAAGCTGTACATCATCTACATGTAATTGAGCAATAATGACATCCTCGTTATGATCCTATATACATACTACGGGTGTCTGTTTTCAATTAAAGTGTCATTTGAAGATTCTTATAATTGTGAAATGATGTCAATGCATAATGTGACAATATGTGGTCTAAAATAATATTGAAAATACCTGCCATGAACAAAACTGTACTCATGTTTCCAATTTATTATTTCCGGAAAATATCACAAAAATTTGTCCATCACTACATGAATTTCACTTACGTTATATAGAATTAAAACATTCTTGTCAAGCACAACTTGAGGTGGCAAATTTTTCCGCCAAATTATCGTCCTATAAAGAGGGAAAACGATTAATAAATTACTGACAAATACAATTTGTTCTCTATACTCATCGCGTAGGTTAAAATTAATCACCGAATGAAAACTATTCATGCATAGTATTAATATGTCAAAGCACGTAAGCGCTATAAAAATAAATTGGGCACACCTTAACAAAAGATGACTTGAAAAAAGTTGAGTCATCCCTTGAATTTGTAAATTTTGATGCCTCCACCATATCCACCACGACGTCCACCGTGTCCTCCCCTGAAACCTCCTCCTCCTCCTCTGTATTTTCTTGTCGGATCAGCATCAGCTTCCGGTTCAGCAAAAGTAATTTGTATCAGGGAAATGACAGCGAGAACCAAGATGAACATCTGCAATTTCATTTTCATTATTACAACTCTTATACATTTTCTATACAACAATTTAATACAGAATTTTCTTACCAGCTGGCGAAACATCTTCATTGTTAGGTAGAATGCGTGTGATATGAAACAGAGCATGCCTTTTATATACAATAGTCACAGTTCATTATAGTTAATTAATATGCACACGAGCAGAAAAAATGTTGCCTTGGTCCGAGTCCTCGAAATTCGGTAAAAAAGATAAGTTTGAAGACAGCGCCAGAGGATTATAGGTGTCATAGCCTTAAACTCCCCATAGCTAACACACCTTAGTAATTTTTCTTTACTCAAGGATAAGTGAAATTGCCTTGTCAAATTTCGTAAACAACTATCGCGGAGTTATAAGAATAATGCGTTTTAAAGAAGATATAGCAGTGATAAAAATTATGTTTTAGTTTCCTGCATTCATCCAAGTCTTTCTTGCATGCATCCAACAACATAAAAACATGTTTTCAGCAATGTATTTTTCGAGCTATGAAAAGTAAAAGAAACCTAAACGTAATTAAAAAGAGATTTACCATTAACTTCATTTGATTTTTGGTATTAACACATTATATGACCATGAAACATTCCAAGATAGCCACCTAATACAGGTTGATTAATCATATTCCTGTATTAATATCATACATTAGAGTGTCTCTCTGGCTATATGATTTCAACGGAAGCATTATTCAATGATTTATATATTGTGTTATTAGTGGGAAGGCGGGGTTCAAGCCAAATTGCAACTATATATTTTTCCTTCACCAATGCCATCACTTGCACGCATTAAATGTGTCACAACGTTCAAATTCGATTGAAAGAATTATGGCCACACCTTGTGGTTAGTAGCTGGAAGGTACATATACACAGGAACAAATTCTGCAGTGATCAAGCACTATTTCAGAGGAACTGCTTAAACACGTGCTGTTCAAAAATAAGTAGGAAGCGATTCGTGTCAAGTTTAACCAACATAATATAAAAACAATCAATGCATACATTTATACATTTATTCAACCACCATAGGTAAAGTTTGGTAGCCAAATGTATGGACGCAAATGGTTGCAATATTCAATGATGCACACATATGTATGTAAGAATGAATTAGGGTAGACAATGTTACAACACAATCATGAGCATTCCATTAGCATAGTATACGCGTTGTATAGTTGCATTTAGAACATCGCTTCCTTCACAACTACAAATAAAGTACTTAACTATTCCAGTTGCAACCTTGTTACATGGTTACATACTGCATATAAAAATTTATGATGCGGTTATCATTCATTATACTATACGTACCACTATCATCTTCGAATGTTTACAGAATATTAACTAATTCCAAGTTTTCTGGGGCTTACCTGCATGGGTAATAAAATGGGTTTACCTGTGTTACCAGTCAACATTTAAAAAATTTGTATTAGTAATTCGTAGAATGGTTTAAAAATTACGAAACTAGCTGACAATACAGCACATGATGTCATCTAGGATTGTCACACATTTTTGGCTCCTCCTCAAAACCTTTCAGCCATTTGTGTTGCCAGACGTCATAAAATCCCTTAGGAATTTCACAATCCACCAGATGCAGAAAAATAATAATTTTGCTCTAAGACCTGGCATATCCTATTCCAATCCACAGAGCCATGGTTGGAATATTCCAATTATCCTGTAATATGGAACCATGGAACCATGGAACCATGGAAATGCAGTCAATGTGGAGTATGGAGTTGATTAGGAAATCATAAGTGGTGATCATTGGACTTAACAAACGTGACATTAGAAATTTTTCCCAGTTTGCGACAGAAGAGAAGTTGCAATTATCAAGTTGTAGAACATGTTCAGATTAATGAAAACAAAATGTACCGTGGGTTCACTTTGTGCCCTGGGTACAAAGTGAACCAATGTGTGATGCCCTTATACATTGCAGACAATGTGTTGCAGTGAAATGTGTTGCAGTGAAACTCTCCACAGAAGTTCCCCCAGATAATATCAAAGACGAAAACAGATGTATTCAGTGATCGCATATAAAATATAACACACGCTTCGAAATACTTAGGGATAATGTTGATGTGCCCAGGAAATATGTTACTGTTCATAGGAAACGCTGAAAATGGTGTCCACCAGCAGCAACATAGCTAGAGCTGCGTTTACAATGAATGATGATGGAAGGCTGTACTCGCTGAAGGGTTCTAGGTTATTTCATTGCATGCAACATAAATGCAGCGCTGCAAACTGCTGTTGTAGGATGTTCATTCATATTAATATTGAGATAACCCCATGGGAAGATAGGTATCAATTGGGATAATAAATCAGGCGATCTTGCAGGCCACAATACAAATCAACAGCAAAAAAAAAAACCATCGCTGATGGTATTCGTTAACTCTAACCATTGTCAGTGTTTACATGTGATAATGAGGCAGTGCCCCATTGTGTTGATGTTCATATGTTTTGCAATAGTTGTGTGTATTTATTGACAGATGCACTGCGACAGCAGCAAGGCCAGTGCTAATTAATGCCGGTTTCTCTTAATTTCGTAGCATGTTATGCGGCATCCATTGGAGTTTGTCAGCTTGATATTGCCCATGGCCAGAAACCGATTAATTATTTTGCTTATTGTTCACCTACCACCTATAGGATTTGCATTCGGATAGCGTTCTGCCTGCATATTGGTGAATGTTCTTATGATGTTGTCACGATTGTACACCTGATCATACCATGTAACAGCCCGTTTCAAAAATCTGAAAATAATATATAAATATATAATTGCACCTATTGAGCCCTTTTTGGAAATGATACGTTTTAATGACCTTCACCCCGGGGTTCAAGGTCAAATTTGTTGGATGGGTACAATAAAAAACCCATTTATGATTTACATTCCTATTCAGTTAACTCCATTAACAGCTTTCTCATTTCTGGATATTACAATGAGATTTTTATAGTGTGTCATGTTAACCTGTACGTACATGGGATATCTTTATGATCACTTGCATGATATTATTGTCTCTAGCCAAAGTATACCGTTACTCACAACATCCATTTATTTACCTAATTGTTCATATTCTATTTGGAACCATTTCTCGACCATATTCCAGCATTATTCGATCAGTTGGTCGACATAAAGAATGTCACGATAATTGTATAAAATGTAACGCTAACTTACCTTTACCGATGCTTATAGAACAGGAAATGTGGTCCACGTGTGAACGACGACAATGACTGACCAAAATTCTGAATTGCAAGCATCTGTGGAAATATCCTGAAAAAACAAAGTAAAGGTTGAATTAAACATTGGAGTTTTAAATAACGGTATCTAAAACTATAAGAATATATCATCCTTTTTATTGCATTACAATAAATACTGAAATGCAATATATGAATTAATTGAACGCAAGCAACAGCAGAATTTTCAAACCACCAACACACTGTTATATGCTGCATGTCTGAAACTTAATGGAAGCAGCAAGCAAGGAAATGATTTATTTTTCACTACTACGAACAACCATGCAATGCACTGAAAAGTTTTACAATTTTTGAAACTTCCTCTACACGTCTCACACGGCTCAAAAATTTGTCTGCTAACGTTAGACAAACTGTCACGAGTGGTCAATGTTTCCTGCGTGGTCATGTACCTCCCAGATTTAAGGAGGACAATGCATATAATCAAGCTACCTTCAGTTCCCATAATTGTCGATTTCGCCTGTCACGGTTCTTATTTCTCACATTTTTCAAATGACAATTAGCTTCAGTAGCAATTTCCAAATCAATTAAAAAATATGAGGGCAGTACACAGAAGAATAAACAGAAAACGTTAATTATAAAATTCAATTAGAAGCTGCAAGGTATATGCAATATTAGTATTCAATTTAGTAATATGCAGTTGAGAAATGGCAATATATGATATGGCGAAAACATAGGTACAGTAGAGCCTGTAATATTCGATTCTCAGAATCCCCGTTATTACAGTTAAAAATTCAGTTGGAAGGAACTCAGTTTTAATTTCATGCTTCCTTTCAAAAGTTCTCGGATGGGATATTTAAATGACAATTACAGGTACGCATGCAAGCTCAAATAAAAGTTTGCATAAACGTTAGATGATGGGCTACAATGGAACAAAAACATACTCCATGTAATAAATATTATGAAAGTCAAGAACATAAGGTGTTAAAACTTGTTCCACGTGTGCAGCTTTACACGTATTAGTATTTTGAAACGAAAGCATCCACGTGATCTCTTCAGTTTATAAGCCTTCTGAAGACACGTTCCTATATATTGCAATGCACTATATTTTGGTTTCGGTATGTGAATATCTGTGTTTCAGTGAGGCATGTCAGATATCTCTGCTTATATGAAGTGAAATAATGAGAGAGGCAATGTTTTAATACAAAAACCCTGTTATAAAAGTAGGCTAACGGAACAACTCCCATGTCACCTGTATACGATATACAGGGCGCGGCAAAAGTCTGACAATTTTTTAAAAATCTTTAAAATGGTAAATGACAGCTGTGTGCAGTTTTCACAATTGAATAGGAAGTCATATGGGGGAAATACGGAAATAATATCGCACGTGACCTATGACATCATCTTCAAGGTTATCTATGCTCTAACTTTTTAACCGTTGGAGATGGGGTACAATTTCGAATTAGACGCTTGAAGTGCACAGCCGATTTAGTTAATCAAAATTATTTTCAGAAAATTTGTTACATTAGTAAACCGTACACAGATTTTTGATTGAAATTATGTATGTTGTGTGCTGCAGTGAAGCGACGCATTGTTTACTAAGGGTTGTAAGAAGTGGGCCGCTTGGCATGTATGTATGAAAATAAATCAGACAAATGTAGCAGCAACTTGTCCTAGGTGCTAACCCTTAGTAAACGAGGCGATGCTTCACTGCAGCGCACAGCATTCATATTGGATACCCGAAGATATTTAAAAAATGACCAAACTTTTGCCGCACCCTGTATAAATGGGGATATCAAATAATAGCCAAATGTTATAATCCAATATTTACTACCTATATAATCAGAAACTTTATTCATCACAACTTCGCAATGCAGAAAATATTAAACAAAATGAATGATAAAATGTGATGAGTGTTCCGGGTTAATGAGCAATCAATCTCTTTCATGGCTCACAATGATCATCACGCGCCATTTTCAATTTAGACCAATTTCAGGCCTACGTCACACAATTAATTATTTTGTAAATGTGTTCTACATAAGAATTATAATGTAAACGGGAAGTTTACATTATACCGTACAATAAAAATGAGGTGGATATCAACGACCAAGACAAGGTGTAATGATACCACGTGTTGGCTGGTGTCCCAAGTTGCCAGGAAAGCATTAGTTCTTTTTAAAGCAATTTGTTCATGGTACGTGAACAGGAAAACGGGAACACTACATTTTTTTCACCAAGCCTACACAAATGGCCGTATTTGAAGGGATCGCCTATCGGACGAATTTTTCTTTGTTCGGCTGGATGAAGATAAAAATGAGCCTCAATGACCCATCTCGACTGGTACGAGGTGGATTCCACTTTCCTATATAAACCCAGGGCCAACGTCTAGTAAGTTATCACACCTCAGTTCTCTGAGCAATCACAAGCATTCTACAAAATCACAGCTTGCAAAGCAACTCGATCTACAATGGCCGCTAAGATCCTTGTAAGTATAAGTATATCCTACAAACAAATTGCTATTTTATTAGTATACTTCCACATATGAACACATATGTGACTATAT
Organism: Glomeris marginata; assembly: GCA_034696005.1. NCBI lineage: Eukaryota > Metazoa > Arthropoda > Diplopoda > Glomerida > Glomeridae > Glomeris > Glomeris marginata. The sequence continues at coordinate 9,482 of JAQFZQ010001545.1, read as the reverse complement.
GAAAATCTTGTTGCATTTTTCAGCTCGTCGCCGTTATTATGGCTGTATTTGTTGCATCTGCCCTTGCTGGCTACGGACATGGTGGTTATGGTGGCTACGGAGGCTATGGTGGTTACGGTGGCGGCCATGGTGGCTACGGCGGACATGGTGGTTACGGTGGCGGCCATGGTGGTTATGGCGGTTATGGCGGTTATGGACATGGGGGATACGGAGGCTACGGAGGACATGGAGGCTATGGTGGACATGGTGGTTATGGCGGTTACGGACATGGAGGCTATGGATACGGAAAATAGGTACTATACTCATGAAGTTCATTTTCATATAATCTTGACTATAAAATGCTTATTATATATATGCGTTTCTGTATTAAGTTACAGACCTCAAACACAATTTTAAGTTGAAATGTAAGCTTACAAAATAATATCATTTCCTTTTATACAGGTACAATAACTCTGTCGACATTCTATCTATGGCATCAAGACGCCCAAAAGCAACAAACTGCCTATGACAATTTGTAATATTTTGTAAATAAACAAACAATTTTCTATTCAATACGTGTTTCAACATTTGTTTGTGCATGTGGACGGTTTTATTACCTATATCACGAAGTATCAGTGAGAAGAACTGTTCGTAATGAATGCAAATCAGGACTTTTTTTAAAATAAACCTTAGCGTGACCAGTATGATATTTTTCTAACAACTATATACGAAATTAATGCGAAACAATAAAATACTTTCATGGCCATCTGCCAATTCAGCTCTTCACGTCGTTGTTATAAGTTGGAGGAAGTGAACTTTCCGACTTGGTTGACATTTCCAATTTCAAGTACTGTGTACAAAAACGTAGGAAAACCCACAACAACTTGTTAATGTGTATAAAACTCCTAATGCAGAGGCCTGCCAGAATCGAGTAATGATATTTGCGTGTGCCAAGTTGTTCTGAAATGAATCATAACTATTGCAAATTAACTATTTGATTAAATAGAGGTACTATTTCATTTGACCTAATTTGATGGCCCAATATATCTGTTCCAATATTAGTTATGCATGGAAACTAGTCAAACAGTTTCTTCTCACGTACGTATTAGCCAACTAATTTCAGGCGTTCTGATCAGGAACTTTCGTTTTGGCACCTGTATAGCGCGGTGCAAAAATGTGTACATCCCTTTCTTTGTTGAATCATTTCATTAACAATTGACTTCTTTTAAATAAATTGGCATCTTCAAATCACATGCAGGCACATAAAAGCACTTGCGTAATGTTGCACACGGAACTGAATCACTTTTATCTTCCACTTCTCATACATGTCACGCAATTTTTCTGCTTCTGTATGGGCACCCTAATCATATTTGCATATCATGCAGCATATACTAAAACGCTCCATTAAAAAAAAAGAACACCCTTTAACTCAAAGATCACTGTTAATAGCTCAACTTGTTGGAAGTTTTCATACACAATATTCAGTAGAAGTGTACATTACTGAATTAAAACGTGCGACAGATTTTTTGCTAGACTCAAATTGAGTGGCATTGTTTAGCAGCGGCAAAGGGATTCCAGGTTAAGAACTTGTGGGTAAACTTTTGGAAGTAGTATACTTCAGAAACTTCAGAGATGTTGAGTGAAGTATACCGAGAAAAAAATGAGCTTGAACTGATGGCAGCAATTAAAAAATTGAGATGCCAGATTTATTATTGACCATGAATCCGAGATAATTCATTTTAAATCATAGACCACCATGGCAAAATAAGTGCTGAAGATTGCACAGACAAACTCAATTGCTGCACACAGACACTTGTCCTACTGCTTGAATACGAAAATCACATGACTTAATTGTGAATGGTCTTGTCACATGAACTAATAAAATCTGTCTGGAATCTTTTCGAGCAATTTTTAAAAAAGTGAAAGTTACAATTGCTTGTGACACTTGCCGATAGCCCACGGTATATAAGCCGAAACACACGTCTTGTTAAACAAAAACAAAACCTTTGTGGATAAAAGGATGTTCCAAATTAATAATTTGATTTTCATGATAGTAGCTCCTCATTACAAGAAACCGATTTATGGGTTGCCAATTATTTACTATACAGGGTGGACGGAAAGTCTAAATGCAAGCAATCACTTCCAAACCATTGTAGGTAACCAAAACTTGAATAGGGGGACAAATAGGAAATAAAGGGTTCCAGGCACAATGGCGTCTTCCAATTTGATGTACGACCTTTGCTTCAAGGTCATCCGTATTCTAACTTTTGAATTATTTGAGATAGCACAAAAACGTGAATTAGTGGCATATAGAGCTGGCACTGAATTTGAATGCCAAAAACGGTGGAATCATGGTCTTATCGCAAGACGGGAATTAACAGGAAATTACTGCGGCCAAAAGACAATTTCGATGCTAATCTGTCTATATATTAAAATGGCTGAATTAGATTGTCACCTAACAAAGTTTGTATCATCGAGTTGCCTAATTTTGCAATCTTTGTAAATACGGCAGCATCTTTCAATGACTGTGCCACAGCCTGCATGTGGGGCTGATATACAATGTTGCCAGTGGTTTTATTCCTTTTGCTCTCTTTTGTAAGGAGGCTTGCAGGAAGGAGCGCTTAAACATGTCCCATAATAGTTTAAAACTGATCAATAATTATAGCATGATGTGTGCCATTGTGTTGTTTTCACAATTTTTTTTTCTTGTTTTGGGCTCTGGCTTGCTCTCACTGGTCTAGCTATAAGGGTGCTTGACTGCTGTGGTCGCCAATTGGGTGAATTTTTATTTGTTCGGTAGGATGACGATAAAAATGCAACTCGATTATCCGTCTCGACTGGTACGAGGTGGTTTCAGCTTTCCTATATAAGCTCACTCACAACGTCTGGTAAACCAACACATACCCTCAGTTCTCTGAGCAATCACAAGCATTCTACAAAATAACAGCTTGCAAAGCAATTCTATCTACCATGGCCGCTAAGATCCTTGTAAGTATACAGAAGTACTATAACTAATTGCAATTCATTGTAAGCTTCTTCCACATACATGTTAACCAATATGTGATATATGTACATTTGCATTGTTCAGCTCATCGCCGTTATTATGGCTGTATTTATTGCATCTGCCCTTGCTGGCTACGGACATGGTGGTTATGGTGGTTACGGAGGCTATGGTGGCTACGGCGGCGGACATGGTGGTTACGGCGGTGGCCATGGTGGTTATGGAGGTTACGGACATGGAGGATACGGAGGCTACGGAGGACATGGAGGCTATGGTGGACATGGTGGTTACGGCGGTTACGGACATGGAGGCTACGGATACGGAAAATAGGTCTGGTTTCTCAACTTTGTTTCCTAATAATAAAGCTAATAATGAAAAAGCCCCAGTAAAAGACTCCTTTATGTTGACAATCCGGCAGCATTGTTTAGTACATGTCTGCATGGTTTTACTGCATAAATACTGTTACATGTGTATTTAATACATGTAAGTTGTTTAAGTAAAGAAGTTAATTGTAAAAACTCTCTGGTATTTCATGCGAAGGATTAAACATTCCATATTTAGAAACGGAAATACATCTGTTTATTATTTATTTATTTTCAGGTTTTTTAGTCGTTCCCGCCGACATCCAAGACATCAAGATGACCAAAAAGCCTCAAGCTATCTGTGACATTTTGTAAATTTGTAAATAAACAATTTTTTTTGCAATATACTTGTTCCAACGCTTGTTTGTTTTATTTGTGAACTGTTTATAAGCGTGCATTATGTTTAAAATATCAGCCAAAAACCCTTTTTGACGGGAATAAATTCAGGACGGCTTCTACATGAAACTTTTATGCGAATTCAACTTTTCTCACCAATGTTATGATTTGAACAAAGTGCACTCTATAACTTGAGTGACATTTCAAATTTGTTCGCTTTACAATGTAAGCATGCCCATAAATGTGCAAGGAATCATATGTGGGCTATCCGGAAAGTATTACACGGTAAACACCTTAAACTATTTTTAAAAATATTATACCGTAATTTTAAAGTGTTTCTTGGCACAAGGAAAAATTACTGCAACTGCTAAAGTCTCATTATCTTGCCGCCTGTGTGTTATGCAGGTTTCGCACCGCCATTACTGACAATGCTAATGAAACCAATACACTGGCGGCACCATTTATGGATCTTAAAAACGTGTTATTTTTCCCAGGGCCACGAAAATATGTCACATGTAAGATAATATTTTAAAAAAACAGTTTAACATGCATATTAAACATTTTGTTGATTAACATTTTGCATTATGGCAGCATTGAATTTGTAAATATAAAACGGCTAATACTTTCCGAATAGCCTACGTCCGGTAATGTATACGAAAACAGTCTGGACAAACGGCCATTTTCATTTTGGATTTCTCCATTTATCTGCTACTATATATGCAAATGGAGAACCACTGCAACTGCTTAGTGCTATTGAGGACAATAATGGGCTCATGAAAGGACTAATTATACATTAATAAACTAATATTGTGATTTAAACATCTAGCGTTGGTTTTAAAAATGGAGGAAAGTTGAAAATCTGTCAACCAGTAAATTCTCACCGCTGGGGAAAAGAACTAAAAAAATCATATCCAAGTAAAAAAGGATAAATAAAATGCAAATGAAAAGACATCTTTATGGTTCCTATGACCAAGTTTTTCCCATTGGAGGATCAACAATCATCGCATCACATGCGTTGAATTTGCCAGTTAGAGCATGACAATTTCCGTGTGGGATACTCGTGTATATAACAAGATATACTATGTGGGAAAAAGGTTTTGCCGCCTGATTAAATCTCACCTCATTAAAAGCTTCTGTTTTTTTAAAGTTTGTCAACACGTGTTCCTTGTAAATTAACCAGCACAATGAGAACTTTTTGCCTGTCAATTGTTATACCTCAAGACAGGTTAACCAATGGGGGTAATCTTGCTGATCATTGAACCATCATCTTACAAACTCACATGTTATTCGATTCTCACAACGTAAAAATCAATTGGCTGGTAAAATTAATGAAAGAATAAAGAATGGGTGAACAATACATCAGATACAACAGCCTCAACAACCCACTGTTTCGTGAATGATTACCAAGGCAGTGCCAGATGGTACTACCAACCTGGGTAATAACGAAGCAAATTTCGAAAATCGACGATGGAAACAATTACATCAAACATAATTTGATAATAATAAATCATCAATAATCGTTTTATTATTTTACTTTCAACGACTAATTTCATTCATATAGATGTGTCATCTGAAGTATGATCAACACCTGCCATCATTACTAGATGTCAAAACATTGCACGTACATCAGAGCATTTCTTGTGGTCTTTTGAATAGATAGCCATTGTCTTCAGCAAAATGCTGGATACGATATTGACGCAGCAGGATAGCCCTCCAGTTGCGAAACATTTTATAGATAGTACATACATCATTTTGGTTAATTAAACCAATAGGTTAAGGACATACATTATGCATATCTGGCATTTAAATAATAACATTACAGGGGTCGCAACTAGAGTTGAGCCTCAAATGCACCCACCTCCTGCTAAACTTGAGCGGGTCCATCCCATGCAAATGGGGTCATTTTCATGGAATGGTCTCCAAATTCCCAAGTGATGTGTGAAATAAAGTGTTTGTTGCTCCATTTATTATCATATTCCCAACAGTTGTCATAATAGGTATTGTGGATTAACAACATAATGTGTTAAATAATTCTATATAATTTTTCTGCACACAATTTGGTTTAACATAGACAAACACGTGTTTTGGCTCATTCTATACAGCCAGCAACAGGTGTCTGAAAATATTGTTAACAGAGCATGACACTGGTTTATTTTGCATGCAAAAACTTGCTATATAAAAACTAGTCTCTGTATTTTATATATGTTGAAGCGGCCTCACGTGCCAACCTGCAGAACTTCACTGATTCCAGCATCTCTCAAGAGATGGCGATCACAATCCGCCAACTGTGATTTGTGGTTCTTATATTATTGCAATTAATGTATTCATGACATATGACAGTTAAGTTAGACTACATCATATCATACCCTCATTGAAAGAATTATATGTCAAACAATTGTTTAATACAAGTACACCAAATATATGAGGCACAGTCAAAAAAGTTAGTTGCAATAATGTTTTAGTAAAAAAAAGTAATCACATCCTAATTTTTGTTACAAAGTACATACCTTTACCTATTTTCCATGCATTGCGAAATTTGTTTAATTACTTATGAATGTGGTATACGCGGTTTTTCCATGCCATCTTTTAAAAAGGTCCATCCAAATGCAGATAATCATTTGCGAGCCTCATTTTGGACCTCTTCATCTGCTGCTTGACAAGGTCCTTCTTCATGGGACCAAACACATGAATGTCATAAGGTGCAAAGTCATTACAGTACACTTTGCATAATTCTTTATGAATTTCTGTGGCGTTACACTTGTCCTTTAATTGGAAGGACCTTCCATATTGAAAGTTTTGAAGTCCATGCAGTGACATGGTTTTCATGAGCAAAAAGTGTAGCCTTTATGGCCTTTATGGAGTCATAAAGAATTGAGCAAAGTGTATACAGTCCAGACATTGCACCTTATGACTTTAATGTGTTCTGTGCCATGAAAAAAGACCTTTCATGCAGCAGATGAAGAGGATCAAAATGGAGCTCTGCAGTTGGACACACATTTTTAAAAGTTGGCGTAGAAAAACTCATGTGACCTTAACATAAATTAAATTTAATTTGGTAATTATATGGAAAATAGGTAAAGGTATGTACTTTGTAACAAAAATTAGGATAACCGGAATAGCACATTACTTTTTGTGGGGAAAAAGAAGATTACAACTAACTCTCTGACTGAGCATAAGTACATATACAGGATGATTCAGTAGGATTGTGCAGTGCTAATATATCGGAAATGTAACACAAAGATCAGGAAACAAACATAGCAACATGATGGAAACATAGGGGGACACCCACCCATGTGCGGTTTGGTGACTTTCAAACGTACCATCATGGTTTTCGAAAATCTATATTTGCTATCATGCAAGAGAGAAGGGTAATGTACATTACAAAAATGAATGTGATATCCAGAGCATTCTGAATCTGCAAACAAACTTAAAAATGGCTGAACTGTTCACATGTTATTGGCGTCCGAAAATGTGTGATTTGCCCTAGTCGTCAGCTGCCCAGCAATACTTATGAGACATTGCTGGGAAAACAACAGTTAGGCTGCTGCTGCTGTTCATGGAATATCATGGTGACCACTGAAAGAAATACATAATCAAATGCATGGACAACACATAATTGTAATGCTGTAGCACTGCATTACATAAAGTACAATATCACCAGAAGTGTTTGACATGTAGGCCACCCTCAACAATACACATCTGAGCCGGCGATATGACATCTGCCCTTACACAGTTCAATGTGTTTGCATTAACCGAACGACATGCTGTTATTCGCTGCTGGAGGTCCTCAATATCCCACGGTTCGGTTTCATAAACAATGCACGTGACATAGCCCCATAAGAAAAAGTCCAATGGGGTAAGGTCTGGAGAATGTGGTGGCCAAGCAATGGGACCACCACGCCCTATCTGTCACTGAAGAAATTCAGTGTTGAGCCATGTTCGCACAGCATGTGCATAATGTGCAGAAGCTCCATCGTGCTAGAACCACATTGTTAGAACTGCATTCAGTTCAACATTATCAATAACGTCGCGCACTATACATTTGTACCCCACTGAACCTGGTGGGCATTTTCACATAGCCAGTGTGAATTCTGTTCAGACCAATAGTGGGCATTGTGCAAGTTCACATCCATCGCAGGTAAATTTTTCTTCATCAGTAAATAGTGGGGCATCATGCACGGTGTTGAGCAGCCAATTGCAGAAGTCTAGGCGAAGTTGTGGATCCCCAGGCAGCAGTCCTAGGTGTAAGTGGACGTGCTATGCATGGTATCGGCACCGTTCATAATACGAACAACTGATTGTGAACACCCAGCAGCATTTGCCGCAGCTCTGTTGCTAGCGTGTGGATGGAGAACAAAGAATGGCAGCACAGCTGCAGGTGTAGCATCATTTGCTGTGGTTCATTGAGTGCCTCTGTAACATGCATGAAATGTTCCTGTTGCCTGTAGTGCTACAGCTTGACCTTTACCACCAGCATTAAAAATCATGTGTTGTCCATGCATTGGATTGTGAATTTCCTTCAGTGGCCACTATACGGTATTCCATGAACAGGAGCAGCAGCCTAACTGTTGTTTTCCCAGCAATGTCTCATAAGTATTGCTGGGCAGCTGATGACTAGGCAATCACACATTTTCGGATGCCATTAACATGTGAACGGTTTAGCCGATTAGAAGTTCATTTTTGTAATGTAAATTACCCTTCTAACTTGCATAATAACAAATTTAGATTTTCAAAAACCATAATGGTATATCTTTCAAAAGTGGGGCGGGTGTCCCCTACGCTTCCATCGTGTTGCTATATTTGTTTCCTGATTTTTGTGTTGTATTTCCGAGATATTAGCATCGCACAATCCTACTAAATCAGCCTGTATATGTATGTATGTATGTATGTATCAATAATTACATGGCTTTGTATCTTATATGCATCTCGTATGAATGACATGATGTTTGCATCATTGGCAGGCTGCATAATATGGTTGGCTATCCTGTGCAGCTCAACAAGCCAGTAATATAAATTTGGTATTAATTCGTCTTTTGTTTCTAAAATTCTAATAATATATGTAGTGTACTAATTAAGGGATGGGCTACAACTTCCCAATTGACCATTTTAGCAATACAACAGCGCCACTGGGTGGCCAGTCCAACAACTGCTAACTTACTGGCGGATCAAGCGAGGATGTTCAGTGAGGATATCCGGTGAATATTTTAACGATCGCGTTTCTCCGCTAAAAAACGGGTTTTTCAAAACACACCCGTGAACAGAAATGAACCACAGCATGTCAAAATGTATTTCAAATCAGTTTTCTTAAGGTTAGATTAATTAGTTTTCTCTCGGTGACTTAAATTGCTAAAGGAGTTACGACAATATAAGCGACTGAGTAACAACTAATTAACCTAACGTTACCAAAATCAGCTTCAAATACGGTACGTATTAAGGCGGAAGGAGGCTGGGCGAACCATTCTCTGCGGCTTCCACTGTAGCAGTTACTTTAAAAATCGGCCACGTCCAGCAATTAAGTCCTATAAAAGGAGTTTATTTTAAGTTGAATGACTGATCATTTGATATATGAGATTTATATAAGCATATTTAGTATGTTAGATGTTATACATCTGTATTCTAATGCATCAAAATTAATGAATATGTAATATTCTGCATGCAATTCTTAACCATGCAGTGTGATTGGAATTTTGATTTAATCAATACTGAATTGTAAATTTGTAAAAATGATTTGTATTTTACCACATTTTTACAAATTTCCAATTTAGTATTGATTAAATCAAAATTCCAATCACACTGCATGGTTA
>JAQFZQ010001544.1:0-18829 GCA_034696005.1 Glomeris marginata | reverse complement strand
TCATTGGCCGCAATGTTAAGCGCACACGGACGGCAAAAAGCCGTCCGTTTTCATACGCTCGTGTGACTCCAGCCTTAAGCTGTAATACAACTCACATGCTCCAAATGCAACAGAGCTGCAAAATATAAAGGAAACGTGGCGCGTTTTTAACAAGTTTTGACTACATCGTATAGCCAACATGTTATGCGATCAACACTACAAAATTAATCAGCAACTTGCGCAAATATTCTCGTCGAAAATGCGTTAGTACGTGTCTTTATGAATTCGCTCCTCGCATTTATTTCTTCCGCAACAGCAGATTATTCCATAGAGACATGCCTAGTGAATTAAAACTGTCTACAGCAGCAAGGGTTCAGTGTTCCTTTCGTGCAGAACGCAACATTTTTTTGTTGCATTATATACGTTCAGTCAAACAATAAATCCAGACGTCCATGCAAGGCACTATGGAATTAGTGAGAGCAGAAGGCGAGAAGAATGAATGTTATTCACTGCCATGCATTGCAAAAAAATAATAAAGTATGTATATGATTTAAATGTGATAAGAAACGGCTTGAACTATAAAAGAAATATGCATCAGCATATTTTTTTCATACCAATGTTTCTATAACAACAATACAATATTACTTTCAGTTGTAGAAAATTATCACACGGTTTTGAAAGTTATGAAGTCCAGCTGATGTGTTAGTTGTGAGATTGTGTCAAATGAAATATACTGTGGAATTTATCTATAGTGGCTACACAGATAAAGGTATTTTAACTTATAAATATTTTATTTCCCTGTGAAATTTTCCATGCTATGTGCACTATACAAGTGTGAACAATAAGAGGCACAATGATTGATCCAATGGAGCGCCATGCATTATGAGGAAATTCCACTGTATCCACATTTCGCTTTACGCTTTTCATGTTGATAAGTGTCTATATATACGTGACAGTTACTTGTATCCTACTTTATATACGATTGAGCAGAAAATCTCTCGCCGTTTACCAGGCATTGCTCGTTTCAATTGTGTTATAATGAGGCACAAATTGACGGAAATTTTATTAGTGCTCTGTAGCGGCGGGACAGGGCGATAATTAATTTATCATCGCCTGAAATTTGCAAGCTTTTTCATCATACTCCAGGGAAATAAATACTCTCAAAGCAAATATCACATCTAGACAACACCCTCAATTTTTACATTCATTACGGGAGTTAGATACGGTTGGAAACTTTTTGAAAATGCGAGATCAAATCAATGTTTATACGTACAGTACCTCAACTAAATATGTTAATTACGACATGCAAACCCACATTCAATCGATTTAATTATTAGAATTCTGGGGCAAAAGTCGACAAGGCTTTGAATTCACCACTGCACATGCTTTCCGCGTAAAGTAATATTCATTATACAAGAACATTTTTGATTAAATGATCTAGTTTTTAAGTATGTATAACTTATTAGGAATTTGTTTTCAAAATTGCTACAAAATGCTGCATGACAACATTTTATACATTAAAATTCGTATATATATATATAGCAGTTTCAACATTGCAAATAAATTCCTGCCATACTGGAGGGATTTTAAACCGAAAATGTGATAAATCGCTAGTTGTTTATGTTGATTGACAGCATGGTACTGGTATGAATTACTACAACAGTATTTTGATTCATATAGCGAGTAGGAAAACCTGATATCATCACTTCGCTTCCATATATTGCGATTTATCAGTCAATTAGGCGGAAAGGTGCATTGGTATAGTATTACAGAAAACAAAGCACCCATATACTGTATACACCAATTTTCTACATAATGTGTATGTATGAAGGCAGCTTTTCCGGTTGTTGTCATTCATTATTCATAGCTCTAATTTCTATTCCAGTGAGAAGAAAAGGGAGTTGGTGTACGTTCCTGAGCCTCTAATTGAATTTCGTCTCGAGACAACAGCACAAGTCTCTCTCTGGAGAAAATGAATTTTTCAGTCAAAGAAGAAAGAGGACCACGACGAAGCCAACCATGTTTTCAACTCCTTTGAATGGCTCCACGTAGGAAAGTTATAATTGCCAGGAATGTGCAATTCGATTGCCATCAAGGACATTACTATTTCATTTAAAAACTGCAGTTCAAAATCTATAACAAATTTAGAGAACAATTTCTGATAAGAACATTTTAAATTTTTGCAGGTTCCTCGTGACACTTTCTTCCCTGTGGAAACTTCATCCAGCATATAGACAGTAGGGTATAATTAAGGCGGTCAAAATTACTAACTTTCTGCCCTGACTAACTATAAAGCTGGTCTACTTGCATTTTCTATACAATGCAAAAGCTCGCAGATAAAAATCACATGTGAATTATTGCTATAGCCACATAAAGCACTGCATTTTAGTTCACTGTTTCCTGGAAAAACTCTATACGAGATCATGAATAGGGCACGTACGTGAAGCCTATTGAATTCGTGTTCCAATAATGCTACTCTTTATCTAGTAGCTCGAGCAAATAGCAAATAATTGAGAGTGGCTCACGTCTGTTAATAAATTCTGGTCCAAACTAATCTCCGCAAGCAGAAAAGCAAACCTTTGGCAATGCGTCGGCATAACAACCACATAAACTTATATTGAAATGAGACCCAAGCAAATCATCTTTCGTCAGTGCTCACGTTCATCAATAGATCATTGGAATCTCTAATTAACTCATCTGGGCTAAGGTACTCATTAATTCTGCCGCACCAACCTTTGAAATAATAGACGTATTGCTGGCGCTAATGACAAGGGCAAAGCAACACGACTCTTCTAATTACTCAAATTTCGCAGCATCTATTATACTACTTGAGGCTTGATTACTCGCAATTTATTGGTGACAATTCCTAAGCGAATCCCTTTATAAACCGTCACATAAAGAGAATAATTGGATGCGCATAATTCAAATTTGATGACATTGCCTGCAAAATCTTGCTATTTAGAAATTGTCACTTATACAGTGTCACATGCAATGAATTGGAAATTTTAAATCATTAATATATGCGTAACGATTCCATGCAAGCATACCGTTTGTAATGCACCAGTGCTCTATAACCATATCAGCATGCTAGAAACTCCAAATTTTAATTTCAAAGATTTCTCATTTTGTAGTTGGTGATATGGAATAGGACACAGGTGTAATTTCATCATATTTCTTATTATTGTCTAAATATTTACAAAAGTCTGCAACAAATCTGGTTGAAATTTGATAGCAATTCTTTTCTGTGGTTACCCTATATTATTAACGCTTGTAATAAATAGCTCTGTATAGTTCAATAATTCACAAAGCATGAAATGAAGAAAACAACATATGAATGTTTGAACATAATACTATACACTCATTCCGATGTCAACGTTGAAACCATATGCTATCACCTGATTGGCTGTCCTATTTGCTGCCATGTATTTTCTTGCCGGCAGCTTATCATGCATGGCAGCAAATAGGACATCCAATCCGGTGATAGCTTATGGTTTCAACGTTGAACTCGGAATGAGTGTACATCTCAAGTATGAATACTTTCCATGATTTGGTAAACTGCAACAAGAAAACATATTACTATTTTACAGAACATATGCCAAATGTGCTTGTGCAGCACGAAATTTTGCAGAAGTGCATTAAACTCTGAATTCTATAACTCGTTCTCTGCCATTTTCTGCTGAAATTTGGGTTTCTGACAGTATAGATGAAAGTTGGGTTTAAATCGGTCAATTCTGTGCTCGAGGCACGTGCATTCTATGCAGACACATTTGTGCGAGGAAAATAAAACGGCCTTTAGATATTGCTAACTCTGTCTAACAGCTCATTTCCTGGCTGAATTAATATGCAAATGGTACATGCTAAGTCTCTAATTAGACAAGTCGCTCGGATGGTCCTAACTTCATCAAGGCGAACGCACACATTTTCTTGCTAAGCTGGACCGGACCTATAATTGCTTAATTAACATCTTTACAAGCACAGGCTTTTATGCTGTCATAAATTAGATGCGGCCAGGCCCCATTAAAATGCATGGTACCCAAAACGGAGCATGTCGGATTTGCATACATGACAAATTACCATTTCTTTCACGCGGATTACTCTTTTCTTTGCATTCCTCTCAAATTCGCCTAATCCAATTATACAGTACAATCTCTGCTCGGAGAGGAATTTGTCACACTTAAAAAGAAAAACGTCATCCCATTTCCGATCAGTAGTACTACTACTTCACATTAAATATTAATTTCAGAATCAGACGTCATACTCATACACACAGGTAAATTATTCCTACATTATAGCACTAACAATGAACATTCACAATTGTGATTAATAGATGAATAATCTAAGCGGCGAAACGCATTTCCATCATAATTCATCATCGTCGCATTATTAACCGATTCCTGAAACTGGTGATTCACTGTCATAAAAAAATCGATTGCAATCAATTAGTGCAAAAACTAAGGGAATTTCTATATATGAAGTGCTGCCTTTTAAGAAATTACGCCGAAAGCAAACTGCAGCGAACGTTACTGTTTGCTATTAATTAGGCCTACTATATACCGTATTATATTTGAAGTCACTTCCGTACAATAGGTATTTAAAAGTCAATGTCTTATATCCAGCTCCTTGTTATTTGCTTTAAGAAAATACATTTCTGGTGGCTGCTATTTAAAAATGAATAAATTCTGGACAAAATCTTGCAAATAACTGGATTGCTCAGGGAATCGATTTGACAAAAAAGGGTACATGTGCATTACGATTGATTGCTTAGTGCCGTTTCCAACCGCAGCAAGATTTTTTCAGCGAATATCTCTTATTTAGGGATCGATTGCAGGGATTTTGCGGCTATTGTATCGATCGATATTGACGAGTAGAGGGCATTTGGGACCAAAAGGCCCCAGAGGAGCGACACTTGCAAGACCCGATCGTGACCTTTTTCTGAGCTTATGCCAAACACAACGTATCCGAATGCACATCAATGTCAGGAAAACCTACATAATTACGTCAGCTGATAAATTTTAATGGTACTAATGGGGAAAAGTCCACCATAAATGTTGCATACGACGAGGGGTTCAACTTGCCAATAATTTCCACAAGCCGGATGAAACAGGGATGTCTTTCCCAAGGGAAGTGACGTCACAGAAGCTATACCGCTGCAATGAACAGGTTCAAAACGCTTAGGCATCCATTGGGAATTTTCCTATAGACCCTGAGACACTGTCATGTCAACCAGATATAAATATGATTACAAAATTGCCATCACACAAAGGCAAAGATCCTTCCCGAGGGACTGTTCTTACTGCGAAAACAAATTACAGCCACGTGATCCTCTTTACTATATTATGAACACCAACTTCATATAATTTCAAGTCAGACCAGATAAATTTGTGTTTACAGATAATTTTTACAATTTGTTTGAGCTCCAAAATCGCATCTTGTTCAGAAGACAAATTACTACAAATGTATTAAATCGTGTTCTTTTTGTAAAAAATTGGATCCCAAGCTACACTGTAAAAGTGTTGACTAAATCCAATCAACTATGAAAATAAAAATGCAATGCAGGAAACATTCTTCATGCTATATTGTTGGATTCCCAATTCGTGAATAATGGGGCAAATTCAATTTCCTCTATTTGGGAAGTAGCTCAGTGCGTCTAACGGTCTTATACTTATAAAAATAATTGAATTCTGCAATTTTACTCACATGTAAAATAACAATTGAAAACATTCTGCATGATGCTTTGCAAATATTAAAAATGTCCTGTATTTTTTCCCCCAGGAAATAACAATATTTGCAAAGCGTTTGCCGCAATATTTTATACAGAAATTTATTGGTTGAACTCGCAGTGGGAGAATTCCTATTAATTTCTACTTCGCAATAAATCATACATCTTTAATAACAACATTAATAATTACTATAGTTATAATTAAATTTTGATATTTCTTATAACTCAATATTGGGTAACTTTTCGCTAGACGTACAAATTATTGAATAACTCCAAAATGCAGTATAACTAATAACGCTGAATTTATAGCATGAAACCGACTTCGCGAGAACGTAAATCATTGCGAGTTCATTCTTACAACCAACAGGGACATAAATTTCCCTTTTAGATTCTCCATGATTGTTTCAGACTTGGCTTAGATTTATTTTCACATTTATAATAAATATAACCTATATTCGTTCAATATAGTAATACAGTTTTCCGGTTTTTAAATGCGTGCTCGGTCACTCCACCGTTCCGGATGTCATCGGTTTCACTCATTTCCTTTTACGGCACAGCAACAATTTATCACGCAACAAGATGAAAAATCGCCAAAACTCCCCTAGTAATGGCTAGAAATAAAACACAGTTTATATTTGCTCCGGCAGATATGAAAAAAATAAAACCGGAAATATACATTTCTGCATACCGCGTTAAAAATATGAACCGGTTATTTATTCTTGTATCCTAAATGTGCGTGTGCAGGCTATTTTTTTGCTTGTGTTAATGGAAAGGGACACTCTATATTTCGCTATTTCAGTTTATTAAATATTTGGTGAAATATGGCTGGAGATAACGATAAAATGTGTATATTTCATCAGCTGACAAGAAAATAAACGAGAAATGGTTTCCTGGCACATCGATGTTTTTAATTAATATGTGGAGCCCAAATGGCTTCCTGGTTCAATCCACTAAGTAACGTATAGTGCACAAAAACTAGTTCTGAATTCTAAAGGAACAACATACCTAAGCCAGTTGTAATCGGTGTCGGGTTTTCTAATGTCGTCTTTAACGCAGTGCCATTAATAAATAAATGCAAGCTCGCTCGTCAGAGATAAATTACGTACTTTCATTTCCTTACCAAATCCGCCGTGTGACCGAACATCCTGATAGTGATGGATTAAATACAAATTACGATGGCGGTGTCTAATTGCGTTTTCCCGACAGCGAGTTAAATTGAAGCCGCGAAACACGAAAGGGTCGCTTTTAGGGCAGGCTTCCTTGCAATGCACACGCAGTCTTATTTTTAAAATCCGATTACTTATAATTCTCTCGCTGGTCTACTGCGTACTTCATGCAGTATGAATCACAATTATACATCGAATTTCAATGCAGGTTCCAAATATAATTTTAAATACTTTAATACGAATGAATTCTAGGGAAAATTTGATAACCAATATTACAACGTTTTCCAAGACAAATTAACATAATACCACCTCGCAATTTTCTCCATCATATTTTGTACATAATAAGTTGTTATTTAATTTGTCAGGTTTGTTGTTCTGTTAATATTAAAACTCAGAAATGGTCATGCACTATTTTTTTAAATCTGTTTTGCAGTCTTTGTATTTTTATTACTATATAATAAGGCAAAATCCAGCAATTATTTTATTTATTACAACATATACCAAAACAGAGCTGAAGTGACCCCCGCCCCTTGATACCCTACGATAACATACGGTGACATTCGTATAACCAATTAGAATGCATGATACACTTCAGCTATGCAGTGGACTAGGATTTAAATATCATTAAATTTATTGCAGCAGCAAATTGAATTGTGTCAGTGCACAATTTTTGTGAATCCCTTATAGCTGCATATTACTGCTATCACAAAGCCATGGAAACTTATATATGGTATCAAATGCACTGTTAAACAATGGAGAATTGCCTCGTTATGCAATTAATATTGCCTTGCATTGCAAGCCAACACAACAGATTAACGCATCTCACATTCCACCAAACAGTACCTTTATGCCCCATTCAATTTTTCTTAGCTAGTTACCATTGAGATCCTAATTAAATAAGCAATTTACTTTTGTCATAATTTCTTTGTTTCGTAGACATGCCACGTAATTGTATTTTGCTAATTAAAGGCAATTATGGAATGCCTCAAATTGTTCCCAGATATTCATTCCTGAATTCATAATAAGTACTTGCGTTTATACAAGTATTTAAGAAACAATGTAATTGCATTAATAAAAGCGTAGCGTCGATTCGATCAGCGAGCAATTTCTTTTAATTAAATAACAGTTGACTTAGAGAAGCCAGTTGGCAAAAAAAATTCTAAAGGGATTTAATAGGGGATGCTAGTCACGTGAGCGTTTCACCGATTTGGAAGGTTGCCGTGCCAATTTTAAAAGGAGGATGTTGGAAGAAAAAGTTGGCTTCAAATTGGTGCTGGGACACATCTCAAAAGAATATGCGAGCAGGCAGGGTAACAGCGATGGTTAATTAGAGCATGCGGCGGAACGTCATCCGAAGAGGGATGAAGTACAATTTGCACGCATGCGCACAACAGTCACGGCAAGCAGTCTACGATGCGATGCTAATTCGAGCTGAGAAAGTATACACTGCAGGCTTGCACGCACCGCATCTCGTTATCTGGGTGTCAAGAATGGCGACAACCAGACTATGACACCTCATTCTCTGCTCAAAAAAAAAAAACACTCCCATGCCCTTCTCCATATTAATGCATACATGTCTCGGCGGTCTGCTTTGTTATCATATCACAAGTCACCCTGAGGTATGTGTGTTACTGTTTCCACACAATTAATTATTCACATACGATTGGCAGCCAAATTACGAATCCATATGTCCACGTGCATGTGCAGGAATACAATTGAATTACCCCGCAGTTACAGCATTCGAAGATAAATATATAATAATAATTTCCTTTTATTCTGCTTACAACCAAATTAATCAGATCGATAATATTGATATATCAATAATTTGAATCCATTTCAAGATGCATCATGCTGCGTGGCGGAGAGAGTATTATACAGGGTGTTTCGGAAATAGGTGGGCAAACTTACTGGGAATATTCCCTGCATAAAAACAAGACATAAAGTTCATATAAAGACATGTCCCCAAACGCTTAGGTGGTTAAGTAGCACCTGACATCCATAATTCATGCTCCCCAATTCGAAAAAGTAACTGCTAAAGTGGTCAAAATCGCATTGTGAAACACATACGATGCATTGCATCCCATGGAGGGCATTTTGAGCACCTGCTGTGAATCCAAATGTAGCATTTACAATAAATAATGAATTTTCAGATGTGGGGAGCATGAATTATGGATGTGACGTTTCAGGTGCTACTTAAACACCTAAGCGTTTGGGGACATGTGTTTATATGAACTTTATGTCTTGTTTTTATGCAGAGAATATTCCCAGTAAGTTTGTCCACCTATTTCCAAAACACCCTGTATAGGACAGTTTGACCTTTGGTTTGACAGTTGCATCATTTGTAAGAACCCCAAATAATAATAAAGAATATAATACTACCCAAATGAGGTGTATTTGAGATAAAAACGCATTGCATTTTTAACCTCGAGAATAAACAATAATTGAACATGCAAGTTTAATATAAGAGACAATTCTCACTGAAATTTAAGTCGTCTTCGATGCATGAAAGTTTATCTAAAGAGATTTAGGGAAAATTGTCTGAAAAATACTTCCATTTCTATTGGCTTTTTTGCAGTGTGGAAAGTGTAATTCGTATACATCATGAAAAATACTTCACCTCGCCATTACATTTTTACATAAAACATTTTTAGTTTCGCAAAAGTAATGCAGCAAATTTGGGGGATGGTTAGATCTCCTTATGCGTGAATAATAATGATTTGAGGAATATAACATCGAGGAACGTGTCACACACAAAACCTGGCTCGATCATTATAATAAGGCGAATGTAGGCGAAGCACGGATGATTGCAGGAAACGCACAACAATGCAGGAGCACCGAGACAGGCAATATCTGGCAACACATAATAATATATACATCTCGAAATAAAATACAAAATATTTTTTGAAATGATGCTAAGCTAGTATCAGGAAATTGTATTTGTGAATGCTCAATCAAGTGAAAAATATTCACTGCATGCAAACAGCCAGATTTAGATGACTTAATTCACATAAAATTTTGTTTGTGCGAAATCTTTATGAATTTATCACTGTAAAAGTCAAACATTGTCCATATTTATTTAGATAGTTGTCCACATTTATATTGATAGTTTAATTTCTGAACATGTAGAAACTAGTGCTTGAAATTCTGCAAGGGTGTTTTAGCTTGGTGGGCTTGTGTTACAAAGAGGATGATGGAGATTCTCACTAGTGACAACGCCCATTTCCGGTGAACCCTGCATTTCAACAACTATGTGGATGAGGTCAGCCCCAAAGTATCCCTCAAGAGGACAATTTCTAGGCGTGAGCGCCGATTTTGACACCAACCATATGGCATGCAGTATAACTAACACCATTAATAAGTTTTCATGCACCGGACGCACCAAGGTTAAAGGGTATCAGAAGTTATCTTCTCAAGAAAATGGGTTCTTTACATTTTCATTAATACTGTTATATACACTTCTTTACAGCGGAAATGAAGACGAGTTTTGCGATTCGTCGATACAGAATATTGCCTGTTATTCTTTCGGTGATACTACACAGTCTTGGAAATGTAAACAGCTTATAGCAGTTGGTGCGCAAAAATTTCCACGCAGGCAGCTAAAAATAATAAACAGAAAAGCAGCTTCATAGCGCACATCTGCAAATGAAAAGAAGTTACAGCCATTATACGAAACCGGGGATTTCCCTGCGTGATAACATGCTCATAAATAAACAGTCGAGTTTATGGTTACTCTCATAGAATTACTGCATGCTGCTTGACACAAAGCAGCTGAAAAAATATTTTTGTGAAATACAATTTTACGGCAATTATGTTCCTTCATATTATGTAGATCACTGGTGTAATGCAGCTTTGGACATTCATAATAGTTATGAGCACCAACCTCAGCCTGCTGGCATTAAACGCATGCATAGTAGTATAATATCGTGGTTTCAACAAATGAAGAAAGAATTTCCACCACCATTTAATTCACACAATTACGTTTATCATGATTTGACAGTGGGAATAGCTGCGTGTGGTCATAATCACACAATGCTACAAAAAACCCCATGCTGGAAATGTTTTTCAATAGGAACTGAATAATTTCATTTTTCTTTTTCGGTACTTTCATGAAGGCAAATGCAGAGGCAAATGCAAAGTTTACAATTCGCAGTTTCACATTCTTTCTACCACTTTACTTGGAACATGCATCTTGAAGATTACATGAGTATCAAATAACTTTTTGCCAAGGAACAGTTTTGAATTCTGAAGCAACAATATAAGCAACTTGTCGACAATATATTAAATTCCTTCCACATGCCATCAAATGATACGAATTATATCCCAGTATTAATTTGCTAGCTATAATAACTGCAATACTGCGTAATAATGGTCATTCATTAGCAATTGGAACGTTATTATTATTGAACAAAAATATTTCAGTGAATCACTGCAACTAAATATTTTTAAGAGACGTGTGCCGATAGTTTAATTCACTGCAGTTTATATAGTCGTGGGAACATGGAAAAATAAGCTGACTGGGCAAGCTAGAGAAAGTGGGGGGTTTCAGCAGAAAATTCACGTCTGCATTGATTTTTAAACAAACCTTACATTTAAAGATCATGTTTATTATTCTTGCGTTTTCTACTAGTTTGTCACTATTTTTAATGTTGGCTGAAATTAACACTGCAAAAGGATAAGGAATGGATTTTTAGGAAAAGTTAGCATCCTGTCAGTTCAATGTTAAGAATGGAGATTTTATATAGCACAGATTACGACATTTAAAGTCCCACATCTTTCAACCTACTTTGCTTGGACAGCTGAATCCGAAGTAGTATGCTAGTATTGAGTAGTATTGCTTGATGCGAGCCATAATAATAACAAAGGAGCGCTACTTGTATTTATACGAAGCAGATACAGGAGCAACACAATTGGACTAATGCAGTATAATAAAGCACTTGCCCAAAGCAACTCGTATATAAATAGGTCAAAATTATTGCAACAATAATTAATACTGAATGGAGATAATGTAATGCTATTGATTCGCTGAGTAATTCAATCATTATACCTTCATTGGGAATCCATCTCATACGGTTGTACTAAAATTTAAGTAAATTCAGCAGCTTAAGGCGATATTCGGTATTATTATTATAACAGGATACACGAGGTCCTGTTTGATTTATATATATAACTGATGCAAGTATCAACTGCATGTTAATATCTATGCTGAAATAACAGCATTTCATTCTGCATACTTGATTTACAAACTGGAATTAGCTGTTTTTAGTTCAAGAGATTTTGCTTGAAGCAAACTACTGTATGCATTATTTAAATAAAAATGCATCTATTCAAATATACAACTTACAATTTGCTTTATAAACTGGCAAACTATAAACACATTTTCTGACATAAAACTACCAAATTATCTTCAAAACTAACGAAAATCCAAATCAAATGACTGTCACTTGCTTATCTTCCCATCAAAAATAGACATCAAGCAAGACAGTGAACAGCTATAGGACATAAGCAGTATTTGGAAGCTTACTATATTTTTTAAAAAATGCAAGTTCAGTGCCACACGGGTGGCCCATAGCTACAAAAAGCACGAGGAACAACTCATCAGAGTAATCGGATATGAGCAATGAAAATGTACGTTCCTAAAAAGCATTACAAGAAACGTATGGGCACATCTCGCTTCGCTTGTCCGGTTCTCGCTTATTCGGAATGACACCTCTGAACAAACAGTGAATATCAGTGCAGTCTCTACAACTGAAAGCCGCAGTGTGTATATTATATCAGCAGACAGTGATCTAGGAATTGAAAAGTTGGCACAAAGACACCATTGATTATGTTCACTTCCTCGAAATGAACGTATGTAGCTTACAATCGCAAATACTGTTGTCGTCCACCGACTTTGATATACGATATTACGAGTTAAATTGCCACCCACATTAAAAACAGGCACAAACGATATTTGTTCAGCATAACTGGATTAGGAAAAAAATGCGAATTGCGGGATAAACAGGAAGTGGCTGTGAACGGACAACCAAAATGAGTGAAAAAGTACTTTTCTGGGCCACTCCAAAATCAACAGAGTGCCCCTGATGAGTCCACGTGGGACCAGATTTAGGGTCGATCGCATCACGTCCAATCCTTTCCTAGTCGCAAATAAAAAGAAAAATACATCGATGTCCCGGATTTCCTGGCGCGTTTTCCCTCGGGATAAGATCCGAACGAGTAAATACTCAAATTGAATCGCTCCTTGCCAGATGCTTCGTGCAATTTGCAAGTTTTTTTCTTCTCCTTTCTCTCCCAAACCCATGGCTACCGTTTCAGTCGTACTTCCTTGCAATCAAGGAATCCATAGTTTCTACCAATTCTCATTGTACTAAAATTTCCTGTTTTTTAGAAAGCAGTTGAGAAACTATATAACGTCTTGCAATATGCTTCTATGTATATAGTGTATATAGCCTAGTCTTGGATGGAGCTGGCTGCTGGATGCACCCGCTGGTCATTAATATTTCAGATCCAATTGAAGGTAAAGGTTCTCGTAGCTTGTCGACGTACGCCAAATTTGTTTTGTCAATTACCCTTGGTTGCGCACTGATTAGTTTGCTAACAATAAGCGATTGCAGCTCGTTTCAGGAAGCCTGTCAGCAAGAACCCTCATTTTCTACTAAACCAACCCTGTTGATTGGAATATAGAAAAGTCCAAAGCAATACTGTATAATTACATGGATATGCACAGCGAACAAAATATAGAGATGCTAATGATATAACATGTCCTATACCAAATTACGTCTTTTCATTATATTTACTACCAATATTAGATATAAGTTGTTAAAAATTCGATGCAAATCCTGCTGAGAGCAACAGGATGCTAATTATATATGAAAAATGCAACAACTGTCCCAAAAATGCCACTAATGAATCCTATTTTATGTGGCCAACAGTATTTTATCATCATAGAAGAATCTCACCCACAGAATTTATCAAAATTATCACAGGAAACTTTATAAACAATTGCATTTTCATTTCAGAATCTTATTTTACTTTTTCACTTTAAGAAATTGTTACACGAAAAACTTATACAATTAAGCTGTAATTCCGTTTGATATATTTCGGAAATAAGGACTACACATTCATATGTACAATTTTGTTGACATGCTGCTTTTGATTTTAATGCAAGTGCCTACAATGAATCTCAGGAAGCAATGTTTCAAATACAATTGCGATGCATCATGGTTGTAGTTGGAATATTGCAACCTTCAGACCTCTGAACTTGCAAAATATTCCAGCTAGACCTTTGCTGCATGGTTGCTGCATATAAAAATTTATGTAGAGGCTAGCACATTGATCCCGTGATGCCAGACAGACAGCAACATTAACTTAAACTGATATCCCCAATTGCAACAAGATACTTTTACAAAAATACAAATGCCGCTGTTAAAAAATTTGAGATACTCCAGTTTAATTTCACAATTTTATGACTCGAGTTCACAAGTATGGCATGCATGTGGCATTCAAACGTTAATGAATCCGGAAAAGCAATCAACAGATCTGGAAGATGGTGGAATAAAAATTGAATTTGATGGCATTTCGCGTATTATGCTATCCGAGTATACGTAACGATCCTCTATCCTCGAGTACTTAATTACGCATGTGTGTGGTAGGTACGTTGCAAAAGTGTTTTTTGGAACGATGAAAATTAAAAGCGAGGGCGGACTTCATTTGCATGTTCTCGCAAAATCTGAACACACGCCATTGCTTTTCGTCATGCAAATTTCGCGTGATATTATCAGAGTGAACAAAGGGAGGAGACCTCGTTGGCAGTCGTCGTTTCAGCTTTATTATCATCTCCGTTAAAACGAGAGCTCGTAAAGAAAAGAAGACGAAAATACGGTGCGCATGCGTGGATCAATCCAGCTTTATATAATTACTACGTTCACCCTCATATAATATACGTATGCTTATAATGCAAGTGTATATGCACAATAAGCTATTGGCGCAAATGTACAAATGACCATGTCATTGTCTGCTAAAAAGAAGTCGAAAATTAAAGCTGCGCAATGAATGTGTGCCATATTCCAGGAAATGTAGTGAAGATTTCAAAGGTTTCGCATTTCACTGCTATTCAGTGTTCAGCTGTCGACGGGACGCCAGCAAATTAAAACCAGCCTCGTTGTACGAGGGTCCCGAAGGGGTTAAAAAGGAGAGTTGGTAACGAGGTTTTCATTATGCCACAGGCACTCGGGCACACCTCATTAGGCAAAGTCGGGTCAATTCAAGACCGCCTTACCTATTTGTCTGCGCAACAGCTCACGTTCGTTCAAATCGCAACCTTTTCGGTCTCTGCTATACAACAGTAGCATGTAGGCTATTGTTAAATGTGAATATGTTGGTCATAGACATGCGCATGCTAGATAATTAAAGAGGAGAATGGGCGGATCGAGAGTATTGGAATTTTCAGACCATGGAGCAAGGTTAGTTAGACAATGGTAGAAAATATACTCACGAAGCGAACAGTTTATAATAACGAACAGCGAGATGCAATTAGTAGCGAACGATTTGTAAAATAACGATCCCGGGCCCTTAATCCGAATGCCACAATGCGTGCACCATCAAAGAATTTCATGCACTGTGAAAGGTGGGATAATGATGACCCATTTATGCTTCATAATTTTTTATGATCTTATAATTAATATTTGATAGAAGCTCTACTGCATGAAGTTTTCTATAGATTAGCTCAGGTTCATTTGCATATTTGTCCTGCTGTTGGAACTTTACTCATTTATATGTAGTAGCACATACTGTATATTGCTCTGCAGAGAAAACACTTCATAATAGTGTATAATTTTTAAACGGTATAGTATAGTTGGGTGAGGCAGCTAACCTTTGCGTGGTTGATATTTGGCAAATGAATGCAAATAATAAAAAAAACAAGCATGCTCGTGTACTTTGAGGACTTACGAACACAATCAGGGTGTTCGAAAAGGCATAATATTAACTTGAAAGATTACGCAGGTAGCATGAATTAGGGAAATTATGTGCACATCTAGCTGGTTCGGAAGGTGAAAAAACATTGGAAATATGATGAAATGGAGCGGAGATATCGACGTTCGAAAAACACTCGGCTACTACTCTTAAAGAACCCTGAACTACATCCATATGCCTGTTCACGACATTCTATAAGTCGAGATTCGGAGATATTGGTCAGAAGCGCCTGAGTCTATATATGTATTCATATGTATACTTCACCTATACTGGGGAGCACGTAATATGAAGCTTGATCGAGATAAACCCCATATAATGGTGCCGTCAAAGCATCTTAGCTGTTTGGGCGACAATGACGACGAATTAAGATGGCGAATATTTAACTGCGGCAGCTGCATCCTAGGGTAATTTCGTAGAAAACATTAAAGACCGCCCAACGACATCATCACGATCATCAACGCCATCATACTCACAATATAAGGCTAAATATGTCTTGCGTATTAGGCTGCACACAACACTACTCAAGAAAGCGTGTTGCAGTCAAATGATTCGAATAATGGTCTTTGCTAAATAAGCATTCACTCACACTTGGTAATGTTATTATTAGAATTGCGTGGATCAACCCATATTTATTTTAGAAATGCTATTTCTTGCTTAATGCATCAGACTGCAAACAGCAATTTTGCTTTGGAAAAAGAGATTTGATTTCATACAGGCAAACATAATTAAGTGTTCGCATGACTGGGCAATCCATCTGATGTGGCTAAATTTAAAATTGTTACATGTTGACTTGAGTGTTTAACCAAGATTTAACTCCAAATGAAGTCATTCATGATGTACTTCAATGGACAATTTCAGCTTATATTCTACGCGAGATTCCAATATACAGGGTGTCCGAAAAGTCTGCTTCCCGATATATCTTTGAAACGGTGAATGCTACATTGAAACACTTTCGCAAATGAATATGAAGTTGCATGGGGGAAATCCGAAAATCATATTGCACATGACCTATGATGTCACCTTCAAGGTTATTCAAATTTTATCTGTTGAACTGTAGCAGTTAGGACACTAGTTCCAATTTGAAAGTTGTTGCACAACATATAAAATTAGTGTAATGAAGCATGTTTCAGAATCGTATAGCAGTAACCTATGAATTCATTTGCATTTTTCTTAGTGCTAGCTATGCCTAGCAGCATCCTGCAGGTCAGCTTTCCTGCATGACCTCAGCCTTTCAATACAGGTCACATTCACTGAACAGTGCAAGCACACATTTCGCTTCAGATATAACAATAATCCCCTCAAAAAAAAAATCAACTTCATCTGTGTAATAAAATAGCAGCCATAACTATTGCAACTAGGCAATTCAAATTATG
Source organism: Glomeris marginata (assembly GCA_034696005.1). Taxonomy (NCBI): domain Eukaryota; kingdom Metazoa; phylum Arthropoda; class Diplopoda; order Glomerida; family Glomeridae; genus Glomeris; species Glomeris marginata. The sequence continues at coordinate 1,622 of JAQFZQ010001544.1, read as the reverse complement.
TTTAACTTAATCTTCTGCAAAGTTATCTTCACATGCATGCTGGCTTTAAAAATCTTACAATGAGCACCACTTTATTGACAGTGAATGTAATCTTGGTTGACTTGCCAGATTGAATAGGTATAGCTGCAAGAGGGTATCCTTGAATTCTATACAATATTATGCTGCAAGTTGTATCTTTCGTCGTGTGTGTTGTTGAGGTGGCAATTGCTCAGAAGCAGTTTGCTGCCACCAAGTCCTTCTTCTGTTATGATAAGGCAATCGGTACAAGTAGCCTCAGTGAGCACAAAAGCAAGGCATGAAGTCCATTGGACGCTTCATTGATACGAGGCCGCCATTAAGGGGCACGGTGAGCTATTTCAATGGATGGGTAATTGCAGTAGACACCGCCAATGGACCCGGCAACAGTTTCCGGTATACTGTGCGCTAGCTCATTATTCTACCCTTTCCCCAATCTTCATCACCTACCGAATCCGGATCCGTGATTACAGCCAATACGGTGACATGTATACGAGTCTCTGAGAGTCGTAAATAACCAGACTATAACAACACATACCTATACAGCACAGTCGAGCGCGCTGTTCTCTTTCCACCTATATTAAATTGCTCAAAATCACACTTTCATACTATTAAATATAGTTATCCAGTGCTTTAGTATGTAGGAACTGCATGTACATCTGGTGCTTATAAATTATGAAAGGATATAATCTCAGCTGTTTGAAATATTTTCGGAATCAACTCAAATGGATGTACATATAGATGTAGGTAATAAATATTAATCCTGACTTGAATCTAGTTTTCGAGTACGATAGTCGGAGAAAATTTATGTTGCAGCAACCAGTATCCCCTAAGGACAAACCGAGTAACTATACTATAACAACAGTGGCACTTGGCTGCAAGCAGCATTCGTTAATAAATCGTTCTTCGCCCTTAATTCACACACAAAATTATTATTTTCCGGGATCTGGCAATCAATTACTGGCTTTTAAAGGCGCCAAACATTTTCCTTTTAGGGATCATTTACGAATTAGGTTCCACTAGTTTAATGCTACACTTTTCAATACCAGCATTTTCTTCCAATGAAACTAATTTTGAAACTTTTCCCCACGTGATATGTGGAAGCAATTTCAATTGGGAATTTTCACGATATATAATTGATGTCATCGGACAATGAAATGTATACAAATCATCCAAGACTTTAATTCAGCTTGACCAGGCTCTGGACCAGGATTTCCCAAAAAGAGCAGCTATAGAAAATCATTAAATGTTGCAGCTACTTGTTCAACATGTATACTTGCTACTTACAAAGAATTATATTAGCTTTTACGTTGTCAGGTTTCAGTTCAAAGTCAACATTGTTGATGAATTACTCATGCATCACGTATTTCAACCTACAGGGTAATATAAGATTGAATACACGAGACTAGCTTACACAGATCAGATTTAATTATGCTCTCTCTGTATGTAAACATACGAGGCGAGAGTATGTTAAAAACCTTGTTATTACAAACTTCGCAGGGTCAGCTGTTATACATTCACTGAACAGTTCAAGCACACATTTCGCTACAGATTTTACAACTACGTCTTCTACTACAACAGATACTGCATAAAAACATACATTTTTA
>JAQFZQ010001543.1:0-18836 GCA_034696005.1 Glomeris marginata | reverse complement strand
GATCGGTACCGATACGCGGTATCGAAATACCGGTACAGTGACTGCGCCACCTGGTTTGCAAAAATTGTACTTATCATTGAACCAGGGAGTGCAGGGTCCTTGCTAAAATAGAATTTGCGTGAATATGAGTTCGCAAAAAGGAAATGTGGAGCGTAAACGCGCCCAGAAGTACCAAAACTCGATGAAATTCAAAAATGACATGCACGACAAAACTAAATTAACGAAAGTATTGAACGAAATCGATTTAGCAGGCGTTTGTCCGCGTTGCAAAGCAGTGCTTCAATGGAAAATCAAGTACAAGAAATTTAAGCCTTTAACAGTCCCCAAGAAATGGTTTGTTTATTTTCAAAGTTTTCCTTCCAAATATTCAAGGATAGTATTCTTTTACGTACCAACATTTCTTTTTCAGTACCGTGTGTGAAATGAAGGCAATAAAACATGCTTATCACACATTATGTGATGCATGTGCCAAAAAGGCTAAAGTCTGTGCCAAATGCAGACTTGAAAATGAAGATATTCAACAGTTGGTTTTCTTTTTTGAGAATGTCAATAGAGCTTTTACCCAATATTGAAACTTTGCTGCATGTGAAAATTTCAGACCACAGCCAACGGCTTCAGAGAGGATATCAAATGAGATGAAGCTGCAGCAGGACTTAAAAAATCTTCCGGAAAGGAAAAGAAGTAATTTTAGGTTTGAAATTTCATGTAAAAAGATTAACAGGTTAATGTTTATCCTCTGTATTTAAAGGGACAGTGCTGAGGTGCATGAAAAAGAAAGAGGAGTCTGATGATCCATGCGCAACTGATGATGACAAGCTGGCCAAGTTGATTGCCACCGTGAAAGATCTGGATCTCAGTGAAGATGGGTGGGAGGATGATAGTGATTTTTCAGATGATGAAACCGACTGAACATAATAAAATTCACTTGAGTTGAACCTTAGTACAGTTACTTTCTTCGACTATAAAAATATATCTCGTACACACAAGATTTGCATCTGAAACCATTTTTAGTGACAAGTTGCTGGAACTTACATCGATATTCTACAATTATCTCATCATTCAAAGCCATTGCTTCGCGCTGTTCGCCGACAAGTCCATCAGTTTCCACGCTGCCTTCGGGTCCAACTCGGTCTGGTCTCTGCATAGTGCCCAAACGTAGTGCATTCGTAATACGTCATTCTGAATGAAATTATGTAGAAAACCATATGCCTTCTTTAAACCAACTGTTAAACTCTTCAGTGCTCCATCAATATACATATTGACTTCTTACCGGATCTCCTTCTACGACTTCCCCTTTCGCGTTCCTCACCGCCATGATTTGCTGAGTTTGGAAACTAATTATTAAAACTGGCCCTTGTTCCATTATTTTACCCATCGCAAGCTGAACGAAAGAAGATATTGCAACATTATAGATTCGCAATTCACCAATCCTCATTTTTGTTCATCACGTACTCACATCAACAGCGGATATATCCAATATTTTTGAGTCCAATTTCAAACCCATTGCCTGCGCTTGTTTGATTGGAGTGGCCAGTACATTGTACGGCTGAAAAGATTAACAGATTTGTAGCTAGTTTAATTAATTACAATCACGTGATTTGTATTATTTCTGCTTACTGCTTCATGGCACCAATCTTTCAGAATCTCCAGGTCACCTTGAACTAATGCCTGGTAAAATGAATACAAAGTTAATATCCTTCGTTTACGTAATACATACAATTATAGACAAATAAATTAGCAAAATTCATGTTTGTTATTTCTTTTATACCTCGAGAACGTTGGGAATAATGTCAAACTGACATTCCTTCAGGAACATCTCTTTGTCAAAGTTAGGGTCCATCTTGCAGATTTCGGTCAGTACTTCCGACATCTCGGTTTTTTGAAACATCCCACCTTACACAAAATTTACAATGAAATTTAGCCAATTATTACATTATTTAGAAGTGTATTTAGTCAAATTACTGTAAAAGTACCAAGTATATCGGATACTTTATCGGTCACCGATCGCGATGCCCTCACGAGAGGATTGTCGCTCTCGTCGTACTGAGTCTTCCACTGAAAAACCTCTGCAATGGTAATAAATGATAGCTTGAATTAGCGAACTAGAATTATACACAATTTATATACATGTGGATATAAAAGTGTATCAAGTTATCCTGGACATTGCTACGTGCAAAGTACAGTAGTACGCTTACTAGTGACGTATGGGTTGTTATCCTTAAAATTCTCCCAACTTTGAAACCACTTTGAATCCTTGTGTAGTTCCACACCAGTAGCCTCCCTATAAGACAATATTTCATCAGATATTCATTCATTCATTCAGACTTCAGACAGTACAGTAAAAATAATACATTTCATACTAACGTATTTGGAGTCATCGGCTGACTGTTGTCTTGTGTCAGCCTCTCCACTCTCTTCCTTAATTTCACTGAAAGAAGACACAATAATTATTCATTTATAATTAATTAAAACTTGTCACGAAACTATAAACCACATTTTCTAACAGTCTGTGAAGAAAATAAAAACAAATTCAATGTCATTCTTCACACTTTATATAATTACGTGAAAATGCTTAAATATTCCTAAGATATATTCCAAATGTATGTATAATAATAAACATTGCGTTTTCTGTATATACAGGCAATGTGATATTACCTGGTGCCTTATATACCCTGGCATTTGAAGAAGTTGATTCATCTATTTCCTGTTTGACTGCTCTAACACCCTGATTAAAACACAGTAATACATAAAGTGTTACATTTAATATTATCAAGAGTTGATTTCTGTATTTATTTAAGGATGGACACCTGCGATATGGTCCTAAAAGCTGTACTTTTGCCTATACTTTCTGTGGTTTCAGATACGGCCTCCGCCGCTCCTCGGGCCGTTTTCGACAACTCTTCCGTAATTTGACTGGCTTTCTTCGCTATTTCAGTCTGTTGGGCTTCTTCTAAAGTCTATAATCAAAACAAGCAAGAACTTTAAATTTCAAAGTTCCATTATATTATTTGTAAGGATTTTCATTTCCAAATGAACCTCTTGTAGTTTTCCTTTCAGCTCTTCTAATTTCTGTTTCAAAACCGCTGAACTCCTTTCCGTCTCAGATTCCAAACTTTGCTAACAGATACAATTAGTTTCATAAACTGCATTTATTATAAACTTTCCACAAATAAGTATCCCAAATAAACCCAAACTTACATATTTCTTGCGGGCTTTTTGAAGCGCATCAGATTTTTCTAGTTTGTCAGCTTCTTCTCGAAATTTCTTAAGACTTTCCTGACAAAATTAACACTCAAACGTCAGAATTAAACAATATGTATCAAAAATTTAACTGTTTTAATGTCATCAGTATTTTAAAAAAATATATACCTTCATTTCCTTATTACGTGCTACTTCCTGCCGGATATTATCTATTACTTGTCCAAAGAAATTCTTCCGAGGTGGTGGTGTGCTGAAATGTCGAACAATGGCCTAAAAGATATTTTTAAAATACCCACATATTGTAATATGGATCAAATATATTTCACAAGGGAAATTTCTATATGAAACTTTCAACTAACCGTATTTGATACAACTGGATGCCATTGGTAATAATGTAAATGCCACAACCGCCTAACGAAACAGCGTAAAATAGCTTGATTTGGCCTCAGCATCTGAAAAACAAATGAAAATCAGAACCATTATTCAATTTCACACCTCTATTGCATAGATTGCATATAGTACCAAAATGTTTGACAAATCGAAAAAATTCGTGAAAAACCAATTACGAGATTAACTATTAAGAACTATTACCACTTTTCCTAATTAAATCGCTTAAACTAGTAATTTGTTTGCTAGTTTAATCCAAACACGAGGAAGATCGAAGATCATCACATAACGCGGATGGTTATGCAGGCAGCCATCAGGGGGGTGCGGATAGCGAAACTTGCTTGCTATTGGCTGGGGAAAAAACGTCATAACAAACGTCACAGCAGGGCCTTCAATGGTTAGTCGGCACTGCAAAAAAAAGTGATGCTTCACAGCAATAGGATGGCCCTGCTGTGACGTCACAAAACAGCCCGCTGGTTACGCCCCTTGCTGTACCCGCGCAACCATATACATATTCAAGTAACCGTGGGCAGCCATGACGATGTTAAAATCTCAAAGCGCATGCGCGAGTCGCAGTGTGACATGATCCCTACAAAAAATCCTCCATTCTTGTCTTTACACTATAATTTTGTATAGCTTGGCAAATAATATCGAAATTGCAGTAAACCATCATCCTTTACATCATCAAGCAATGTTATTACGACCGATTTGGTTACATAAACCAAGAATATTAACACAGACAAATGTGTTGAACAATTTCGCTATGGCACAAGCCACAAGGATTGCGTAGCGAAGAGGCGGAGCTAAATTTGAATCACCTGCTAGAGCTCGCTTGCGATAGGCTACTTATTACCATGGCAACGGTACATAACACCCTGCGCTGAAGCGTCATAACAAAAGGGTCAGCGGAAGTTTATAAAATTGTTGAGTCGGCCGCGGTTTGTTTTGGCGCGAAAAATCGAGCGAAAAATGTACTGGATTAATCAAACCGTGGACACTTTCTGCAAGTTCCGTTTGGATACAATTCCTGAATATTGGGTCGTCGACATCTGGGAGAAGCTTCTGGACATCCACAACTTTCCTCAGGAGTTCGAAGAAGTCCATCTCGACACCCTTTGGCCGGAGCTTCTGGCCGAAGCCATCGCCGGTGTTCGAAAATGCGCTCCATTGCCAAATAAATCGTCTACATCCGGGTCTTCGAGTCCATCAGCACCAGAAGCTGATAATGCAACCTTATGGACAAACGCCATGAAACGTGGGATATGTCCGAAAGCTTTAACTGCAATCCTTGGGTTCTTCATAGAAAAAGGCGTAAAAGCTGGTGGCAACTTTACAGCTGCATCCTGTGGCCTTCAAGCTGCCCACTTGTACATATCCTTGCTTTGTTTACCTGACAGCAATGTATTTCAGGTATTCAACTCCATCATATACCAAAGGGCCTTGGAGAACCTGCAAGTTGTGAAGGTTATTGCCAGGTTAGATAGGGAATCTGGAAACACTTCGCCGAAAGCTGCCAGGCCCAGAAAGCGCCGTCCAGTTGGTGGTAACCTTCAAAGAAGACCTCGTAAACTATCCATTCATAGTGATGGAAACCCTGAAGATGACCCAGATGAAGACGGTACATGGCCCGAAGAGTCTATTTCACCTTTAACCGAACAGTTACTTGGGTTTGTCCGCGATGTGGTCAGGTTGCTGGAGACATACTCTTTCAGATCCCACGTAGGTCTTCTGGAAGACACGGTGGAAAGACTTTGTATGTTGGTCGTTGAAAGTGATGGTAGTGGCCGGAAAGCCCTCGCGGACACTTCGATGACTGCTTTTGACGCGCTGGCTGCATCTTGCAACCAGCTTCACGGAAACGTTTCCCGGTCCGTTGAACTGGTCATGAAGCACCTTTTGGAAGTGATCATCACTGGTGCATCTACATCAAAGGCAACCCGTTTGATACTGCACATGATGGCTGAAGTTGGAGAAGATGCGGTGGACGGCGTGAAGACACTTATCCAGAACATGTGCATCAGGGTTCCCGATAAGGCTGATGGCAGGGCCAGGGTGGCCATCTTTGTAGTATGCTTGTTATCACAATTACCCCGGGCCACATACGCATACATGATCAAGTGGTTGAGGGACAGGTACATGTGGAACATCAAGGTGGCTTACCGCATACTGGTGGTGGAGCTTTTCGCAAGGTTGCTCGCGCAGAAGCAGATTGAATCTCCCACCGATGGATCTGTACCGGAAGATATGCTGCAGTACCTTAAACACGAAACTCTTCTGGTAACGGTCATCGGAAGGTGTTCAGACAAAGCAGCAACGGTCAGAAGCAAAGCCCTGGCTGTCTTCGGAGACTGCCTTTGTTCCAGAGACCCTCATGTTGTCGACGCGGTAGCCCGCATATGTTTTGACCTGCCGCATTCAAAGTCTCTACATACGATTGTTGTCCCTCCAGTGTCGGTGTCATCTGTCGTAACTGAGACTCCAGGAGGTGATGGTTCATCAGCGACGGTACCAGAAACGGTTACACCACTCACTTTAGAGCCGAACATCCCAACCCCAGGTGAACAACCATCTGCTTCGGTTGGAAGTTTGATAACATCCACTTCTGCGAAAGATGATTCTGCTGATGCAAACACAGACACTCTTCTGCCCTTGCTTTGTCCAGACCCTTTGGCAAACCCGGGGGACGTGGAGCTGCCAAGTCTTGGACAGATAATGAGCCTGCTGAAGAGGAGGGCTGCCGAGGAGAAAGTGAACGTGCGAAAGGTTGCGCTGCAAGTCATGGAAACCGTCCTCAAGATTCACAGGGCGTTGTGCACCAAAGAGACCCTGGAGATCTTTCAGGTTATTTGCTAATAAACTACTATAAGCCGTCTTTTGCTCTTTAAACTAAAAACGTGATGTCCGTTTCAGCTCCGTTGCCGCGATCCTTCCGTCATGGTCCGCAAGCAGATGGCCGTGTCGCTGACATCGCTCCTACAACATTACCCTCAAGATGAACTAGTGCAACAGACTTGGCTTCAAGGTCACATTCTGGCATAGTATATATTTTACCAATCCTTCATGTCGTATACGTACAGTATACCTAACATATTTGGTTTTCCCGCAGGAGTGTTCCCATTGATAGTCGATTGCGAATCAACCGTCCAAGAGAAATGTCTGGAGCTACTCGATGGCCTGCTGATGCGGAACATCACAAGGTGTCGGCCAACGTTGTCAACTTCGCAGTCGATGGCATGGTGCGTGTTCCAAAAGCTCGCCAACGAGGAGAACCAGATGTTTCGCTACTTCCAGAAGGCCCTTACGGCATGGTACCGTCAAGGAAAACTGAAGTACGGAACGGTTTGCCAGGTGTTGATGTAATAGTTACACACTGTCCTCTAATAACACTGGTTATTTGACAGGGGGAACCTTGCGGATGATCTCTCGACGCACGTTGACTCTGCGCGCAACGATGCCGCGTGGCTGCTTCTGTCTTTCGTAACCTTGATGGTCAACGTGAAGGATGCATCTTACGCAGCCGAGTACTGGAAGACCCATGTCAAAGATGCAGAGCCAGATTACAACATCTTGAGCCAAGTCCTGACCGTGTTAGCTAACTCCGCAAAGGTCGTTCCTCAAAAGGAGCGGGATGACCTGATGGGTAATTAAACCCGGATGAATTTGTATACACCATTTGAAATTAGGTGGAAGGAATGAAAGCATGTGGATGATTTGTTTTTACAGCTGATTTCAAAGCTACCATCAAGAACTTTGAATGTCCTTTTGAATTGGTGTCACCGATGGTTTCAGCGGTGATAAAATTAAACGGTGTCAAGTCCAGAGCTTCGACGAACGACTACGCGCATGCGTGGGGTTCAGATGTCATCAAGGTTGTCACCACGGCTCTTGATGATCATCACGTTGCACATACTGAAACGTACATTTCCTCAGGCTTGCAACAGGGATCTGTCCCGGATGATTTTGAACGAAAAGCATCGGTTGACGGATGCAGACGAGACCGCTGTCCTTCGCCAGCTTCACACTTTGAGTGACGTTTGCATCAAATGTCACTTGCAGCCACCCAAACGTTTGATACTGGCCATCGAGAGTCTTCTCGCGACTGGTCAGCCGGCAGCAGTAGGCGAGTACCATCGGTTTAATTCCGCTCGGAAGCTAATACGTCCATCTGCGAATTGTAAACAAACTTATTTCCATCATCTATTAACTGTTTTAGACATTAAGCAACAGGGAGCTCTTGGCCCTCTCAACGATTCGTTGGGAAGACCGCGAATACGAGCTCAGGCCTTCGTAACTTTAGGTATAGGTGGTACCTTGTAGCTTTGATATGATGGCATGGATGCGATAAAAGTACCTTGCATGTCTTGGTAGGCAAACTTAGTCTTCAAGACGAGGTCCTTGCCAAGCAATGCGTGCCGGCATTTGCCAGCGAATTGGAGTCTTCGGACGATCCGGTCATCCGAAACAACATCGTGATAATCTTCACCGATCTGTGTCGAAGGTACGTACCGGAGGGTTTATGGTTTAAAAGAAATGGTTTTCGACACCTGATGATGGTCAAGGAATTATAATTAACTGTTACCAGGTACGCAACACTTGTGGATCCTCACCTTTCGGCCATCACGGCCTGTTTGAGGGATCCGCACCCGATAGTCCGGCGACAGACTCTGACGGCTCTGGCAAGGTTGCTTCGGGAAGAGTACATCAAGTGGAAAGGGTCTTTGTACTTCCGCATCTTGGTGACGATGGTGGACGAAGTGGCGGACATAAGGGCCCTGGCCAACTATTGCCTTAGCGACATCCTCGCGGTCAAGCACCCGCACATGTTCTTTCAGCATTTCGTCGAATGCGTCTTCCACTTCAACTGCTATCAGGTCGTTTCTAAAATAGTACAACATTAAGATGTTGGCTCACTTTTCTTATATTGCCGTTTCCTTCCTTTAGAAGCATTCGACTTATAATAAATTCAGCCAGACCGAGAAGGAAATCAAAGTGTTCTCGCTGCAAGGCAACGTGAACACGAGCAAACGCATCACTCTGTATAGGTATTGAACTCACTCGTAATTACTCTAATGTAATGTAGCAATATGTACCCATCTCATTTGATTAACTGTGGATTGTTTAAAACGAAGGTACATGCTGCAAAACATGAACGACAGCCACCGCTTGCAGATCACGGCACGTCTTTGCCAGGATGTACTCGGAGGAGTGGTGGACGAAGCGATTCCTTTCGACAAAGACAGCTACGGCCTTCTGCAGGACGCTCTGAAGATCCTATCCTGCGAAGACATCAAACTGGCATCGATGACCGCGCCGAACCAGGACGCGGTCGAAGGAGGAGACGACGAAGACGTGGTGGCAGCCGCTGTCGCCAACGTCAACAAGAACCTAGTAACCCAAGTGGTGAAATTCAACGTCGTCGAGAACATTATGCCGACCACCATAGCCCTGAAACAGAAACTGGAACAGTGCAGATCGCCTCTTCTGCGGGACCTGATGGCGTTCCTCAAAGAGATCATGAAGGACTTCCGCAACGAGGTGAAGGAAGTGCTGGCAGTGGACAAGCAACTTGCCAAGGAGATCGAGTTTGACCTGAAAAGATACGATCAAGAGACTGAGAAAGCCGCAAGGGCCAATCTGGAAAACCAAGTGGTGCAGAGCATGTTGGACAGCTTCCACGTTGCTCCTTCAATGCAGGATGTCGAAGAGCCACCGCCATCTCAGGAGATACTACCACAACCTCAAGAGCCACCAGTACTGGAAAAGACCAAGCCTAAATCAAGTCCGGAAAAGGTAGTGATTGAGGCAAAATCAAAAGATAGAAGACAACAGATGAAAGCTACGAGGAGGACGGTGACTGCGGTGATGCCGGTTGATCCATCGATGACCCCTGTTGTCCGGTTGGAACGGTTGCACCCGGGAACTTGTCCGCAGCTGAAGACGTTGGTTTCGCCAGCGAAGAGGAAATCTCAGACGGAGATACATGAAGGATCCAAAGAAGAGAATAAGGCAAAAGTAAAGTTGTCGTTTGACGAGACGCAACACCCAGTGGCGTCGACTTCAGGTGTGACTAAAATGCGTACTAGATCGTGCAACAAATAATGTTATTAACGTTTGTTCATTCGTTTGGTACTGCCTGTAAATATTTATATAACATGAGCACATTGTTGGCACGTATCACTGTATAAAAGTGTTACTATAAGTATTTTCGTATAAACAGGTTTTTATTAACTTCAATTACATTTTAATTGTTATGTTAAAAAATACACTGCGTTTGTGTTGAATACCTATATGTAACGAGGCCTTTCTTACCAAGTTGACACTAAATAAATAATGATCTGAACCTAAATAATGACTGTTTTAAATTATTAAACTAAACTTTTGATCAGATCCAAGAAGTACAAAGTTTAAAACCATTGAGGGTCTGTGTTGACGAATTACTTACGTCCACGTGAAATATCTATCCAGAAGAACGTAGGGACATGTTGCATGTCTACGGAACTTATGTCAGTAGTACTCCAATTTTTGATTTAAATATTCTAAAATTTGATTGTTTAGACGGGGGTTAGCGCGAACGCAATCCCCCACTACCAAAAATGACGCTCCCGAGTTACCCACATTTGGGGCAATCGCAGGGGTCAACCATCCCGCAGTGCAATGGGACAGCCTCGTCCTGGACCCACGGCCTAATTGATCACCGTTGGGTCTGAGCCAGGTAAGTATGCTTTCTTTACTTACAGCTCATCTTATATCCACTCACGTGCAGACTGTCAGGTTCACTTGCCAACAACCTTTCAACACACGCAATAATTTATCACTTTGTTATCTAATCTATCCAAATTAATCCATCGAATAAAGTCTAATTTAACTCTTTTTGACTCTATTTTGACTCTTGTTTAGAGTCAAATAGAGTAAAATTAAGTTAAAAGAGTCACGTTGCGTTGCAACAGTCACGTGATCACAACCACGTAATGTGATGTAATTAATCATATGACGTCACTTCCCATGTGACCTTTCTATGCTGTATACTATACTTATTTTTCATAAGGTGTCCAAGGGAGAGCCCTAGCCAAGAAATTACTATCATTGAAAGAAAATAATATCATTTATTTGAAAAATAATGTGCATGATCTATACAATTGATTACATTGTGAGGTATATATTCTTGACAGGATAATGTAGTACTTTCATATGCTACATTACTTTACTTCCTGCGATGCAAACATGTTTTTGATGTCATCGAAGCCTTGGAAAAGATGGTCAAGAAATCTTTGCGAATCGGTCTGTTTCGCGGACTTCCTGGACGCCACGTGGAAATAGATGAGGTCATCTGTCGAAAGCATGTAAGATACACCGTACCCATCTTTAACCGTGGGTCCAAATCCTCCACCAGGAGATAGCTGTAACAGAATTGAAAATATTGATGACATGCGTAGATGCGCTATACCGTGAAGTGTCACCCTGTAAATTTGCGGTGACCCTCATGTGGTTGATTTTAACAACCAAGTGTGCTATGGTCAAGAAGTATAGGATGATGGTCACCTTGTTTTTTAAGTAATCGCAGTTGCAGTACTGGACATCACTCTTATCGCACTGCTGGCGTTGAGGTTGCTGGCTCGTGGACAGTGTCCATGGCCTGGACATGACTTTCTTCAAGAAGTCGCATTCCTGTCAAAGTCACATAACTTAACGGTGTGCAATGTGCCAAAGTGCCCTAACCAAACCCATTCCTTAAAGCCTTTGACCTTTCCCACTTCTGTTTTGTAGGCCAACCGACCATTGGTCAGTGGCATCAAATCCCGCAGTAGGACCGTGTGCAAAAGAGTTGTTGGGGTTTGAGGCCCTTCAAACTTAGCAGAGCATAAACTGCAGTTTCACTAAAGCAATCGAATTTTATCTTGATCCCTATTGGCCAACCAATGACAGTGGTCAAACAAAGGCCATGCCTTATCAATTGCTTTAATGAAACTCTGTTTGCTGTTACGTATAACGAGCGCGTTATAACAGTGACAAATTAGTAAAATACTTACATAGCCAAATGCTTTGCTGAGAACGTACAATGTAAAAAGATGGCGGTCAATTCCTTTCCCACACATTGCATCCCGGTACATATTTTGATGACGGTCACACGCTGCGCGAAAAAGCCGTATTTTTTCGCTGTTTGGTACCTTACTATCGTACATGGCCCTATGAAATGAATGAAGAATATTGAAGGAATGTGCAGTTATACTGTATTGTATATAGTTTGATCAAGCACAAGAAAGGACTTGAAACTGGTTGGAAAGAAGTGGTATAATATACTTCAGTTACTGCTTCTATCCCTGAAAGGGGAGGAGCCAATAAAAATGATCCCTTGACAATTCCCATGCTACCCCTATTGTTTCAGTGCAGCACATCCACAGGCGAAATGAATGGCCAAGATACCTTTCCCAACTCCTTTTTTGTGCTTGAACAAACTATACAATGTAAGAAAAAAGCGATGTCCACAGAGTAACACCTTTTGGGTGCATTAATACATCCCCTGAATAGAGGAACGTAACTTCTAACTCAGGTGTAACAAAATTATTTGTTCTGATCCAGGGGTGCAACTGTTATTTTTTACAGTATATGTAGGATCAGTGAGAGAAGGAACTTGTATCTCCGCCCTCAAGAGTGTAAAAATGAACCAGGCCCGAATAAAGGGGTGGCGCAGCTGTACCATTCCTTTATTTGGGCTTTGGGCGCAGTCCATTTTTACACCTACCCTAATGAGGGTGGAGCTACGAGTTTCTTCTCTCCTTGGCCTCACTATATGCTTCTACATTAATAAGTTACCGTATGAACTTGGCAGCTTCCTTCGTACAAGATCTGACGGTTTCAGTTCTGGCATTCGCGAATAATCTAGTCATTGAAGCTTCATAGGTTAGGGCTAGTTTGCCAGCATCCTTGAAATATGCCAATTGTAGGGCAATTTGTATGCAGCCATCAGGACTGCACTGAAAATTTATAAGTAATTTTTCACTAACAACTTCTAAAGTCTAATTAAGGGCTGGTTAATTGTTACAACTTCTTCAGTACTTTACCTTCCATTTCTTCATCAATCCTTTTCCCCAAGTGTGTTCACCAGACAGGTAATCTAAATCAGCAAACTCCTGTATTTCACAAATTTGAAAATTCCAAGAATGAAAAATAATTAGAATTTATTGAATGCCAACTATAACACAATTAACCTACAGCATGTGCTTGCTTAGAAGCAGATCTGATTTCTTTGACCAATGCCGGGCTCATTTTCCAGTTAATTTTCTCGGGCCATTGGAAATGGGAATCACGGAGAGATTCCATCGGTGGCAGACAATGGCCGTCTTCAGTGTACAACTTTTCACTGGCCCTATAGTATGTAAAATATACAATGTAATGAAGTGGGATTTTAAGAAGATGTACCCAGATGTAGTGTTTGAACTTAGTTAAATTGAACTTACTCTCTTGACAAGTAATATTCCCAGAAGTAACCCATGGTTGGTGCATCTGCTACAGAGTGTTCAGCATGCCATCCGGTTTGTCCATCAGAAAAGAAGGCATAGGTGACACTTTTGTCAAACCAAATGGACCGGCCATCACCGTGGAATAAAAACCGGCCTTTCTCGGTGATGTCTTTCGGTGCAAAATCGGGGAATACAACCTGAAAATTGCGGATTTTCTATAAAACTTGATAAAACTTGACGCATATATGGTCTGTCTAACGAGAGTTGAAACCAGAAGGTCACCTTTATTTCCTTTTTATGTCTGGACCAGTCCCATTTCAAAAGTATGAGAGGGGTGATGCATTTTAGAAGCATATGTGGTTCTGCAACCCACCTGCCTGTGCACCCCTCATACTTTTCAAATGGGACTGGTCCGGACATAAAGAGGAAAGAAAGGTGACCTTCTGGTTTCAATTCTCGTTAGACAGACTATATATGTATAGGAGTTTGTGGATGTGCTTACACAGCATATTGCGCTTTCGATAAGACGAAGGGCGTTTTTGTTCGTAGGGCATGTTTGTAAATACTGTTTGCGGATTTTGGCCCATTGAGTTCTGTCCAATGCAGTTAAAGCAGATATTGATTTTTCCTCATCGGTATGGTGAGCTGGTAATATATAAATTTATGTACCTTTTTATTACGAATTTGCAATTATTGAGCGCTATAATGGATTCTGCCGAGGGGCCCCAAGAATTACATCCTTATATTTTCATACAATTGGTTACAATAGGGCATAGACATACCTATGTGTGTCTCTGCATCTTCAAGGATCCACTGGAAAATCTTTTCTAAAGTTTCTGATGTTAAATATTTGTTTTTCGAATCGTAGACGTCCACTTTGTAATAAATGCCTTTACGAACGACAACCATGTGCTGTAAAAATTTGGCATATATTATCATAGGGTAGGGTCCATGAAATAATAGTACATCAATTGAAATATACATTTAAAAGATAAGAATATTACTTTGGATTCTCTTGATTTATATTGTACCATTCGGTCAATAGTTTCACCGGGAACTCTGAAAAGTTAAAATTTCTTAAAATTTCTTTCAGATTGAGATTCTGTTAAGATAGTATATTGTGTTTAATACCTAACAGTAGAGTAGATTTTCTTGAACTGTTCCATGCATATTGGAACAGTTCCTTGAATGACCATTGCCGGAAAGTCTCCTCGTTCCACTTCTTGCTTGAATCTCAGGTAACGGTGAAGCAAAGCTCCTGCCCTGTATTTCAAACAAGAATCTTTTGTATTCCTTTACTATACTTTGAAATAATATTAGTATTTATAGAAATAAACGAATAATTGAAATTACACGGTCTAACCTTGCGGCTTGGATCGGAGTCGGTGTCCAGTGATTTTGATCCATGCACATGTAATTGCTGTAGATTGGAAGTGGAGTTCTTGTCGTCATGTAGACATACTTATTCCTTTTTTACAAATTTACAATTATTGTTTTATATTATCTTCATCCCCTAAATTGCCGCCTCCCCCAAATGTAAAAATTTAGGCTCAAATTTTGAAATTACCACCAGTCTGTTATGTAATTGGACTTCAGCCAAGATTTCAGTATCAATATTATTTGAAGTTTCCAGCCAATGCCATTGATAAATTCCTAGAAAGTTTTTAAAAGTTAAAGCATGATTAGGATTAATAATATTAATTACACAGAACTCTATATAAAATAATGTAAAGAAGTTTAATTACTTCTGCAGATTTCCTAAGTTCCTTCATTTCTGTTTCTGAAGATAAAGGCTCCAAAGATTCCATCAACTTTCTTATTGTTTCCTTGAGTGGTGGAACTGGTTGACGAGGTAGTGAAAGTTGACAGTTAAAAGTTCTTGGTTTTGGTCTACTAAATATTTTCACTAACAATCCCCAAATTAGGGTTTTCTTTGTTGGAGTTCTCTCATCTGCAAGCATTTACATTGATTATAACAATTAAGTAAATATAGGGTGCTAATTAAAAATGAAAATCTTAATATATATAGTAACTTACACATCCATCCCTGATACGAAAGTAAGATTCTCATCAAATAACGTCTAAATATTACTAATTTGGTGAACAGCAGAACTGAAACCGCAGCACTGATTATGGGAGCTTTCAGCCATCTTGGGAGCTCTGAATATCAGCAAAAATAGTCCATTAGCTAATATTAAAATACAATTTATATACATAGGGCCTATATAGATTAAGTCAAAGAGGTTAATGTGAACTGAGACTATTGTTAATTATAAGGTACAATTTCCAATTTTTATTTATTAAAAAAAAACTAATCGGTGGAAAAATTATAAAAAAATTAAACATATGGAAATACATGTTGTTCATGAATAGGAAAGTTTTCAGAGAAATCGGTTACAATAAATTTACCCTGTCAGTTCACCTTTAATAGCTGTAACTCAGAAATTATAACTCCTGCATTTGATTTTTTGAAAGAGTTAAGAAAGCAGCTTACCAAAGTATTGTAAAAGTATCCAATATTCACATTTCCAGAGCCACTGGTTGAATTTTTCTGTCTGAATTGGTTCGAATGAAACTAAAACCAGCACCAGGAAGAAGATGATGGTGAAATGACATGATGGGGTTGGCCAGATATAGTCCTCGATGTAATTTCTAAATATGAAAATACATAATAAAATGGATATATGTAGTAGGCCTATTTATATTTATTTATGTGGGTGCTATTTGGTGCTATATTCAGCAATGTTATAGAATGGAGGAATTTGTTGAATGCTCTACTAATGTAGACCATTGTATATTTTTCTTTGCCAAGATTTAATGATCTATTAAGACATGCATTCAAACTTCCGGTTGTATAGTGCTAATTAGCACAGAAAGGTGTGTTCTTCATTTGAACATAATTTAACGAATTTAACTGAATATGTTTAGATAAAGATTTCTAAATCGTACGTTTTTTAATATCAGGTATATAGGACGTTAACCTTGCTCCCAAAATGTATATATAGATAAGATTTCATTTTAATCTAAATTGGGAACTGCTTCTGTCAGGAGATTTCTGTAAATATCCGTTTGATTATCTCCATGCAGTACCATGGTGTCAAATTACAGGGCAGGAAATTTTTAAGGGAGTATAGGTTTGATACAGTATATTTTAAATGTATACAGTGACCTTCCTTGCAAGCAACTTTCCCTTACAGTCAACTTAGAACAAGTATGAGCCCCGGATTATATACTGCATGTATAGGATTAGTACTAATATTAATTGATTCAGGTACAATCAACTTCCTTATACAGGCAATTTTAATTCCCCTTTGTTCCTGGCAGTATAATATTTTTCTTACAGTCAACTTATATTTACAAAAGTTGAGTATATCACAACAGGCTAATCATGCAATTCTTGTATTCAAATCGTTTCTGGGTTTTATTGAATTTCATAACACCTTTTATAAGTACCAGTTGTTTTCTTTACAGTATACTGTGCGGTTACATACAACCTCGTTTACAGTCAACCTACATTTTAAGTGTGACACACTGGTTGACTGTAATAAAAAGATCCAATGTATAAACTTTCTCGTCTTCCTCAATTCTTTGTTAATTTCAAAATTATAGGAAAAAAATGACAGCTAATTTAATTATAACATACGAATAATATATTTAACATTTCATGTTTTTCTGTCATTCAAAGATTAAAATAGAATAGTCTGTGTGCAATTTCCAATGTATGAATGAATTTGTATAATTGGGGGTTTGCTTCCCTGCCATTGGTCTAATTAAAGATAAAAAGTTTGGAGCAAATTTCGCAAAATGCCCTTTTGCCTTCTACATATTTAATTGTATAATTATGATCACGTGACCCTACCAGACTGGTATAAATATGGGATGTATTTTTCGCTCGCGTGTCACTCTTTTAATTAAAATCCAATGGCCTATATGGCTGCATGGAACAAATGCTTGGGTTCGTTTTGAGTGCGTCAAGTTCATTTCCTTTGTTTAGCCATTGCTTATTGTATTTAAATCCTACATTTCCAACGTTATTTTTTTTAAATATTGGAATGAATTGTTCCAAATAGATTTAAATATACTATACAGTACTTAGGTCGCAGGCCCGTTAGTTTTTTCTCAACCTTAAGGCATACCATAGGGCGTAATGAACATTTAATATATTGGGATTGTGTTAATTTAGTAAATGCCGGTGATGCAATCGATATTAGATTAACTTAAGCCTCGCGGTCTAAATACTGTTAAATTCCTCTTACATTAATATAAGTAAATATGAGCGGGATTATTACATCCCTGAAGAATTAAGACGCCGGCGTTTCACCATTGCATATGCATTAAGACCTTCCGGCTGGGGCCTGTATAGTGTGTGTGAGTGGCAGATGCACCTCTTCAGGATACTCTTCAGAGGACCTACATTTTGGTCTCTTCTGTACAATTTGGGGATTTTGACAAGTGACTAGTGCAGTGGCTTATCCAGGGACCTTACATATGCCACATTCTGGACTTCATTGGTTCCTTTGGCAAATGGGTTCACTGAAGCAATTTTTCCAAGAGCTGTGGACATGAAATGCATGAGCCCTTCTTCTAGAGGCCTGGACATCGACTGAACAGTCTTCTAGAGGCCTGGACATCGATTCTTCTGCCATTGGCTGCTTGTGAGCACCTCTTCTGATCAACAAGGGACATCACCTACCACAGCCTGGACTTTGATGCACCTCCCCATGATAGGACATCTCTACAAGCCACCACCATCCGGACGAAGAAAGAGTAGGAGGGTTTCAACCCATGGTTTTCCTTACTTTCTTTTTAACATTCCAAGTGGTCAAGAGTGTTTGATTTTGGTTGCATGTGCATTTGTTTTGTTTAATCCTCCCCAGAAGATTGCATAATTAATATGAATAATGTGAGCATCTTATTTAAATAGGAGTTCTGAAAATTAATATGGACAGGTCTAACCAAACAGTGTAGTCTTATTCGTTTAAAGGTGAAGTGACTCCGTTTTTTAAAGTACCGTGAAAATTAAAGTACATGTACTACATGAAGAGAAACCATGAACAAACAAACAATTATTGCATAAAAATCTGTGTGCAAATTACTGTAGTGGAAAAGTTATTGTCAATATGACAGTTTAATATTTTGACAGAAAGGAGGTTGGCTAGCATAGTCGAATCTCCTAACTTAAACGACCCCTTAGCTTGTAAATCTACCCCTTAACTTGTTAATCGACCCCTTAAGTTGTTAATCTACCCCTTTAACTTGTTAATCTACCCCTTAATTTGATGTGCATATATAAAGTTTCTCTAATTTCCACCACAGACTTTGTAGCAACATTTACTTTCTTGATGGTTTTTCTTAGTGTAATTCAAGTCTGAAGGTATCTTATAAAAACCAAATAAAACCTTGTCAGTTCAGTTTGTAATTTATCCAACCAGAATAAATGCACTGTCAGATGGGTTTTGTTTAAACTATATTACATATATTCCTTGCTATAATAAACATTTCTATTTTTTCATCCAACGGCACGTGTTCTTATCGTATAAATCCCATATCTAACTATAGCTAAATGCGGCTCTGATAATGCTATCCATTTTTAGCTATCCTGTGTTAAAAATAGAAGGTTAGGTGTGACATATTTTCCAAGTACCTTATCATTATACTTATGTTACCGATTTTAAATATAGTAAAATACTTACACATATCTAAGCATAAGAATATATACAGCGTGAGGCACCTAAGGATTGCCAGGCGTTTATTTCGAAAACCATTGCGAGTGTGGCAAAAAGAATGCCA
>JAQFZQ010001542.1:0-18836 GCA_034696005.1 Glomeris marginata | reverse complement strand
ATCGAGTAGTAGGCCTACAATATCGTTTTCCGTAATTACTGGGAGCTTTATTGTGCAACGCCAAACGGTTTTTAATAATGCTAAACATTACGATTGATGTTTACAAACGATACAAAACCATAATTCGGTTTGTATCAATCGGTATCGGTATCGAAGCTCTGCCTTTGCTCCGCCTATTTAGTCTACGGTTTGGCTGGGAATCACTGTATCACATTTAAAATATAAAATTCCATGACTTTTCCAGGATTTCCATGACTATTTTATACAAAATTCCAAGTCTTAATCTGTGGAATCTCAATGGACCACAAAAACTTTCCACCACAGACAGGTTTTCCAACATAACGTTTTAAATCGTTTACAAACGGTGCAAAAAAGTCAAATTTTCACAAATGGTTTCCACCATAGACAGGTTTTACTGTACTGTATTATAATTTAGTGCAGATATTGCTGTGAACACAATGAAAATTTTTTTTGAATATCAATCATTTTTCGATGGTTTTCCATGACCAACTTAAAATATCAATGACTTTTCCAGTATTTCCATGATTACTTTCAAATTCCGTTACTTTTCCAGGAAATCCAGAAATCCCATGACAGTAGACACCCTGCAATACCTGTTTTGTTAAAAGACTCAAAGAGGTTTTGCAATTTTAGGATCACAAATGGCTTAAAATTCTAATAAATCTCTATACAATCACCTTGTATACATTGTGTTTGTAATTCGAGAAAACAAATTTGTGAACATGTTAGTCCTTGACAGCTTATAAAAGTAATTTTTTCTCTTCCTCCGAAGTTGCTTTCAACATGGTCTTCCTAATCATTACTAATTTAATTTCCTAAATTGGATTCTCCTTGAAAATCCGATTTGTTACACGTATATTTTTTTACCATAAAAGCAAGTCAAGGATCACATCGCACAAATAATAAAGTATTTAAAATCTATAACTGGAACACTGTTTTGAGAAGAAAACTATCAGGGACAAAGTTAAAGGTGAACTGACACGGTTTTGGAACATACCCTGAAAAGTTTCCTGTTTATTGATGCAATGTCAATAAAACGATTGGCGGAAGCAAATTGCGACCAAAATGGACCGATATTCTAGTCAGTCTAACAATTAAACGGCACAGTTAAAAAAATCTGAAAATCGCAAGGAACTTTCAGAATACGTGTCTAAATCGTTGGCAAAAGAATTAGAGCTAAATCGGTGAGGTCGAAAATTAGCATATCAGTTCACCTTTAAAAATGTACAATGGACTTAGCATAATCTGTGGAATAACATTACCATTGACATTAATAGGGGTAATTATGAAGTTATGTTGTAGTAAAAAATACTTTAATGATCCGTTTAAGTCAATTGAAGTTATTTAAAGCTTTGCATGCATTTAATAATAAGCAATGAATAAATCAAAGTTAATTTGGTTTTACCATGGTAAATAAACGCAAATCATTCACCTTGTTTTCATACGTATACTTTACGAGGTTCTGGATAAATAAATCAATATAGACCACGCCCATTGGATGATTCGTCATATTCAGAATAGCCATGTGTATGGCTGATGGTTAACATATGCATTACATTTCCGGTATTTTAACGTCCAAATTACACGCTTTTTCCTCGTTTTTTACTCCCATTACATTATCCAATAAATATCTTTTGACAGACTTCATAACTTTTTCACGACCATCATATACTTCACATTTTATCCACGGTACCATTTCTTTAACTTTTTCATTACTTTCCCATGCAAGTTATTTGCAGGCAGAATATCTCCCAATCCCACCATTACCAATAAAGTAGGCCTACTTCACGTAGTAATAAAATAATAAAAAAAAATGTTAAAATAAAATTACAAAAAATATATTAATAATAGAAAACATTCATCGATTTTTCATTCGTCATGCCAACTTCCCTGACTTTCATTCCCCATAATACACTATACTAAAATGGACCCCACAAAAAAGTTATCACCGGTTTATCAGGTCGTTTCATACCAAGAATTGAACTTCTGGGGCATGTACTATGCAAGCTAGGACACAAATGCCCCATGTTTCTTCGTATATCCAACACACACTAATATAATAAGTCGGACAGAAACCCTATGATTATGATCCCAGTAAATACACAATATAGACATTGAGACACATATAGCTAATATGGTCTATTACCAGCAATAATAACAATAATATAAGGAAAAAAGTAGAGCTTGCGCAAGAGCAAACAATGCCGGAAATGGAGAACAAAAGGGGCAAGATGAAACAAGTTGCCCATCATCTTTCAAAACCAACTCCTCCCATTGATCGATCATAGCAGACACGAAAATCACAGCTAGGCCCTTAATTTATTGTCCTGGTGGCCCTGTAATTTCTGACTGAAGTGACAGTAGAGTGACTGCATATATATCCATAACAATCTTTTTTTTTATTCCCTGCTTTCTTATTTTTGCCCAACAAGACCATTTCCAGATCATAAGACCTATAAGCAGATCGATTCCGGGGGACCCTTTTGCTTCCTTTTGCCCCATTATTTCCTTTTTGGGAGGAAAACAGGCTCGGCGCGCATTGATCCACTGCGCGGGTAATAAGCCTGGCAGTGCATTATGCATTATGACTAGGGCCAGGTATAATGCGATTACCATCAGGCAAATGTCCAGATGCACACACCCTACTATATCATCATGTCTTCGAAAAACTTTCCGATATTCCACCGGTAACTACGTAAACGTAAAAATGTGTGTTTCGAGTCGAAAAGTCATAAGGAGGCAGCAAAGAAGCACAGACTGTAATCAAAGAGATTGGTTGTAATCGATAAAGGAAGGTTGGAGCATTTTATGACGTCACCCTTGTTAGGCAACAAAAATTCACGCCCACAATTACACCAAAGGGTGACATCATATACACCCTTGTCTACATTCCAACTAAACTGTGTCTTTCACTATTAAAGCAACTGAATTCATCTCTTGCTCCCCATTGGCTGACGCCTTTCTTGAAAATGTTGCTGTCAAGCGGAACAGACATTTATTAAAGGTGAACTGACAAGGTTTTGTAAGGTACCCTGAAACCTAGCGTACGCGAAGTAAAACCAAGAACAAAAATTAAGTGTTGCAACAAAATCTCCAGAAATCTATAAAATAAAAAGTTATTAGCATTTAAAGTTCGATGGGGTAATTAAGTTAGGAGGTTCGCCTTTGCTAGCCGACCTCTTATTTGTTAAACTTTAAAATTGTAAGTGGGAATAACATTCTTTTACGACTTCCATCGAGTTTTTGTGGCAACACTATTTTCTTCTTCATGGTTTTTCTTTCAGTTCACCTTTAAGTATTACTTTGTATTGGTTGAGCAACAACTGAGCTCCAAATATGAATATACGACATAAAGGACCACCTCACCTACAAAATGGTGGGATTGACTATGATCTTTCCTGCAAATTGATACGTCAAGAAATGGACTAGACTGTGTAACAGTTGAAATTAAGAGTTGTATTAATTCAAAAAGTTACATTTCTCAGCAGCCTCATTTTGATACGTAGGTATTACAATAACACCATCATTTCTGTAGATTTGATCCTTGCTCTCCCTACAATTTCCTGGGAACCATTTCCCAGGATCAGTGGACAAATAAAAATTTTAAGACCTGCTGCGGAGATTGCGGCAAAAAAATATCAACCGAGGTATTCCTCGAAAGTACAAATGTACAAATAAAAATATACTATCACGATCAGTCCAAGGTTAATTTCACGAAAAAACTGTCCAACAAAACGAGTTTTCATGTTCTAGCCACTTTTGCATAGCAATCTTATAGGATTTCAAGATGGAAGTGCCGAGCAATTCAAACAAAACTGCGTATAGGCAAATGGTTTCAGAATAAATTTTCTTCAATTCCCAATATCTTTGTACTTCTTCAAACAGTTCTATGCAACCAACTCACTTTGCATTACTCCCGGTCAAATGATCACATTGTAAAAAACTCCAATGTATAACTTCCCATAATAACTACCGAAGTGTTCAAATAGAAAGTAGTCTATTTGACGCAAACAAAAGTGTATCATACCATGTGGATTGTACGAAATGAATGGTTCGATGAACCTTAGTGAATGGCCTTAAGGTAAACAGCAATTGCACTGGATGGAACATCCCAGTCCATCCTAAAAACCCAAGCTGTTTTATATTTAGCGCGAAGCTCACACGCATCTCATAAAACATACTGCCAATATAACTGATTACATTGGTTTTTATATATTTGTATGTTTGCAGCTTCCTTTTACGGGGCCAGTTACGTTGGCCTGCCTCTGGAGGAAGCCAAAAGTACCACGGACATAAGCTTTCGTTTCAAGACTCACCGTTCCGACGCGTTCCTGTTCCTCGCTGCAGGCACCACGGATTACTGTCTTCTGGTTCTCGAGTCCGCAGGCCTGAAAGTAAGCAAATGTTTTACATTAATCACTGTTTATTTCAGTGGAAATTAAGGTACAGTGAAACCTGTGAACTTGACCACCCTTGCGCGCTGACCATCGGACAAAGTTACCCGTTTGTTCATTGAACCGAAAAGTTCCATAGGATTTACATTATCTGACCATCTGCGTACCTTAGTAACCTAGAATGTTTACCACATTTTATAGTATGCTGCCATACCTTTATCATGTGTTTAAACCCGATAAGTTGATCACTGTATACGAAATTGGAAAAAAAAATTGCTCTCCTGACAATTTCCTGTCCTGTAATTTGACACCGTGATAAGATACATAAGGAATAACCCAGAAGTAAGAATTTCTTTGCAATTACTGGTCATGGGGGTATGTTATGACGTCATCGACCAACTGACCGGATGTTTTTGGAACTGCGAGTGGTCAACATACACAAGTTTCACTGTACTTCTTACAGTGTCTGGTTCCCGGAAGCCTTGCACAATGGTAGTAACATAAGTTTGTTCGTAAATTATTAGTGGAAATTACTTTATAGTCATGAACCCATGGAAATGTTTCATTCTTATTGACTGTGTATTATATCAGTAATGTTCAGCTTTATCTACAAATAACATTTGAAGATCATATCTAGACACAAGTGTTTCGGGGACATTAGTCACATTACAAACTCCTCAATGAAACCTACACAGGTATTTCTTTCAAGTTGACCGTTCCTTCATCAGGTACGCATCAACTTGGGTGCCGGTGAATCCGAAGTGACCACTCCTGCTGGTCTTCGTCTCGATGACCTGTCCTGGCACACTGTCCAAGTCCACAGGATTGACGCGGTGCTGACATTGACCGTGGATTCACTGCACATCACCAAGCTGACGATCCCTGGTCGTTTCTACGAGCTCAACATCCACTACGGATTGTTTGTTGCAAGTTTGGGAGGTTTCAGGGAATTGTTTCTGGGCATCTTCGACGCTTTCCGGGGTTGCGTCGACGAACTGCGTTACAACGGCGTGGACGTCTTTCGGCAAGCCCAGTCACCGGCATCTGCGGCTTCTGGGGAAGGTCCATCGTCATCTTCGGCAGGTCCTGCGTCGGTTCACGCGGTCACGTGGGATTGCAGTGGTGAATTCGACGCGGCATCAGATAGGCCTTTCAGCCTGGTGAGCAACGACGCGTTCCTCGCGTTTACTACGCTCCAGGCAAGAACCGGTGCTTCGTTGGCTTGTGATCTGAAAACGCAAACAAATTCATCTTTACTCTTCTACAATGGTGGTTTGCCATCTGAACCGGACTTCCTCGCCCTGGAGGTGATCATTTCTTTACCTTTTCCGACGATTTTCGCAGCGATCTTCGACCGATCGAAAATGGCGCTCCGACGATTCGCGAACGTTTGCGCAGTGTCGATGATACATCGATATCATATCGATATATCGGTACGATACTTTTAGCCGCCGGACGATTCGCCGCCCATCAAATGGCAATCTTGAAGTCCTTTTATATTTTTGGCCAGGAGGTCTATCCTTGATCAAATTATAGCAATCTGAAAGTATATAAAACAAGGTGTCTATTAACTAAACTGCCATTTCAAAATTGCAGTATATTTTCAATGATATTTATAACTTTTTCCCAGGACACAAAATACATAAAGTAAAAGATAGTTACATAACAAACCACATTAATCCCTTAAAAAACTGATGAATAAGTGAAATGAACCATCTAATTTCAAAAGTCCCATGCTTAATTGGTATTTTGTTCCAAGCAAATTAGAAGAGGAACACAGAAATCAATAAACGAAGTTATGTAAAGTGTCGCAAATGAAACATTTTCCAGGATTAAGAAAACATCGCAGTATATTTCAAGCATTGTTTCAAGGATAGCAATAGCATTTATATATTACAAATATAATTTAGTGCAGATGAAATTTTACAAAATATTCCCATGATCCAATTGCACATTTTGATATATTCAAAATGTTAATGTTTTCCATAACTATTTTCAAATATGTACCATGACATTTCCAGGAATTCCAGGCATCCCATGACTTATTAGTTAATGGAATAATCCTGCCCACAATTTTGGTTCATTAAAACGACACCACATGTGTTTAGGGTTCCCCCATCCCATGACAGTAGACACCCTGAGAAAGTGTATACGATACGTATCGAAGACTAATTTCGACTGCATATTTATGATGAAATATGTGTTTTGTAATCCGTAACAGCTTGTGGGAGGTCGAATCCGCTTCTCCATGGACAAGGGCAATGGACTGTCCACCCTTATGTCTGATGCCAGCGTCAACGATGGCCTATGGCACAACATCCAGGCTCGCTTTGCTGACTCGTACATGGAGGTCATAGTGGACGAACAACCCGCAACAGTCCTTCGATCTAACTTGGGAGAAAGCCGCCACTTGGACCTGGTTGGGCCCTTGTACGTTGGAGGTGTTGAATTGAGTCGGCAAGCAAGGGCACTCTCCCAGGGAGTTGGTGTATCAGCCTTTAAAGGTTGCATCGCCAACGTGAAAGCCGGTGGTACCGGTTTTGGGCCTCCATCATCCTCGGCACTGGGACTTCGGCAGGCTGTCGTTACGCGCGGAGTGACCGCGGACTGCGTTTGGGAGTTCGCCTGCCTTCAAGGCCCTTGTGCCCCGGGTGCCACTTGCAAGCAGGAAGGTGTGAGTGGATTCCGGTGCCTGTGTGATGACCCAGTGTGTGTCCGCCCGGATCTGGGCACCGCTTACAAAGTTTACGCGGTAGAAGATGAGGATGAAGACCGTGGAAATGTGCCTGGAGTTGGTTCTGGAGGAGATGGCATCGAGAGGGCAGAAGATGATGATGATGAAGATTATGCCCAAGAAATCTTGCAGATTGAACCTCTAATCATCAAGGAAGGAACCAGTGAAGTAATCACTCCCAATAACATCGATGTTGTGCTTGATCTGCACACGTACGACATCCGTGAATCCGGGGTACTATTCCACGTAGTTGAACCACCCCGATACGGTCACTTGGAACTGAACCTTTGGAGGAGGCCTATAAGTGCCACCAGGCCTGGACAAGGTAATCAACTCCTGAAAACCTATCTAGAACCTAAACTAATTACAAATCTTCCAATGTTTCTCTTTGTAGAACCTACATCTGTCTCCCTTTTTACGCTGCTTGACCTGAGCACCGACAAAGTACGCTACACCCATGATGGATCGGAGAACATCCGGGATCGTCTAGTGGCAGAACTGGAGGTCCTCGGACGCCATAGTCGTCTTCCGGCAACTCTTGCAAGGCGTCACCGCTTTGTCCTACCTATATCAATAACCCCTGTCAACGATCCACCTGAACTTCGCCTTCCGCCAGGCAGGGTCTTAAGGATGGCCCGAAATACACGACGTCGCTTGACCAGTGAAGTTCTCTCGTCCGTGGACCCTGACAGCAGCCCTCGTGATCTAGTTTACACAGTCCTTAGTGTGGAAAGCGATGTAGGACCTGGAACAGGGTCTTCCGGAGATGGAACCGGTCACGTTGAACACGCGCAGCAGCCAGGCAGACCGGTTCAGTCATTTACCCAGGATGATGTAGACCAGGGATTAGTGAGCTTCGTCCACCGTGGATCATCTTCAGCCCGGTTGGCTTTGAGGCTTTCCGATGGTGTGGAAGCAGCTCCTACCGTTGTCATCAAGGTAGTAGCGTTCGAGTTGCAACTCTCCCCGGTGAAGAACACGGGAGCCGCTGTGGCATCGGTGCCAGGAGCAACGGTAATGGTGCTTGCGGATAACCTCACATTTGCAACTAATTCCCAAGAACAAGAGCGAGACAATGAACTGGAGATACGTTACGAAGTCACCAGGCCACCGGTTCACGGGCAACTTCAACTGCAAAGGATGGCGGCTCAGACACATGGTAAATATAAGAAGGCGCAGTAGGTGGAATGAAGGAAGTTACCCAATATGCACTGTACTAAGTATCATTTGTTATCATTAGGGCCACCTAGGCTCGGTCAAGTGTCCAATTCAACTTTAGGATCAACGACAGATGGAAGATGGCAGTCGGTAGTTCACTTCACGCAGCGACAACTTGTCCAGGAAAGAGTACGCTATGCCTTCACTGGAAGTGCACACCCGCAGCATGATGACTTCAGATTCACAACGACATGCAATGGAGTAGATGCATCGACATCATACGAGTTCAGAATCACGTTTGTCCAGATGAGGGTTCGCATCAAAGCCAACACCGAACTTCTATTAGAAAGGGTACCCAGGGGTTTCCTCAGTTCATTGCACCTGTCATCACAAACAGAACCTCAACCAACTCCTCCTAACCAAATCATGTACCTTATCGCAACACCGCCAACCTTTGGCAGTCTGATACTTCACTCCGGTGTCACTATGAAACTTCCTACCACCTTAGCTAAAAACAGCACTTTCACTCAAACTGATGTGGATGCTCGCAGGATTGAATATCACGTTGATGGCACCGCATACTCCCCTGTGCATGACACCTTTCAACTTCGAGTTTCTGCTCCTGGATCATCGGAACCACCTACGTACCTTACTTTCTCGGTGAAACATCTACCCGAAGAGAGGGATGCAGCGGTTACCCTGGGACAGCTGGAAGTTCCGGAAGGAAGTAGCGTACAAATTACTCCGGCAGTTCTCCGGATAGAAACT
Source organism: Glomeris marginata (assembly GCA_034696005.1). Classification (NCBI taxonomy): domain Eukaryota; kingdom Metazoa; phylum Arthropoda; class Diplopoda; order Glomerida; family Glomeridae; genus Glomeris; species Glomeris marginata. The sequence continues at coordinate 9,761 of JAQFZQ010001542.1, read as the reverse complement.
CCAACGGTCAAGAACATACGCTACCGGGTTTTCCACGCACCACGACACGGCATAATAGAGCTTCGACCATCTACCAAACCTAACGAACGCCAGGATACATCTACAATACCAGAAGAAACTAACCCTGAACCTGCAGACACGTTCACCAGCGAGGACATCGCAAATGGAAGAGTCTTCTATACCCATGACAATTCCGAGAACACGCATGACACCATCAGGTTCATCGCTACAGCCCTTGAACCCACCAAAGACTTTCTGTACATTGGTTCCCTTCATATGAGAATAACACTTATTAACGATCAACCTCCTATCAGGGCAGTCGAACGGGTGTTCCACGTGGTCACTGGCGGCGAACGGCCACTGACAGGACATGATCTGAAGTTTGTTGATGCTGACACGGGAACAAAGCCTTCAGATTTACATTACACTAGGAGGAACATCCCTAACGGTGACATCTTTAAGCGGGGAGATTCCCCCGGCGATATCACTCCGGTGTTCATGTTCACGCAGAAGGACCTCGACGAAGGCAAGTTGATATTCAGGCACAGTGGGTCAGCATACGGAAGAGCTGTCTTGTGGGTAACAGATGGGAAATACTTCACAAGTGGGCTACTTGAAATCAAAGCTTCGGCACCTTTCGTGGCCTTGTCAGCGAACACGGGGGCTGTGGCACAGTTGGGACGCCAGGTGGCACTGCATGCATCCAACTTAAGCGCAGAGACCAACGCCGATGTCTTGCCAGAAGATCTGAGGTTCACGGTGCAAAGGCAACCTCACCAGGGTAGATTGACAATCCGCGGTCTACCGGCATCAGGGTTTACCCAGAAAGACTTAGCTGATGGAATTGTTATCTACGAGAGTGTCGCATTAGCAGATGCAGCTCAGCCATTTCGGGATTCATTCACATTTGACGTAAAGAATGCCAAGACATCTTCGGAAACTCTTGCAACATCTGGGAGTGAAGCGGTGCCCAAAGTGGAAGGAACTTTTGAAGTGAGATTGTTTCCTGCCAGTTATTGGCAGCCTCTGGAAGTTGTACGCAATTCAACCGTGACTGTAGCCGAGGGTGAAAGTATGGCCATTGGAAGTGAGGCTCTATCGGTGACCCGAACAGGGGTTGACCCACGTGATGTCATGTTCATCATTACTTCACCTCCCATGCAAGGCTACCTGACAACAATGGCACCGTCTGGACAAGACGGTGCTGCTCCTGATCCAGCAGCGGAAGAAGAAGCTCATGTGCAGGTATGCTACATGATCACTTTATATCAGGTTGAGTTGAAACAGATTAATATCAGTAATATGTTATGGAATTACAGCTTGAAGCTATCACTATGTTTGACCAAGCCACAATCAACGAAGGCCGTCTTAGGTACGTCCACACCGGTACCAACACAACTTCCAAGCAGTTGACGGTAACAGATTCTGGCGAGGACATCATAGAGCTGGACATCAGCAACGGTGTTGTTTCCCTCGCAAGGAAACTCCTCCACATCCATGTCATTCCTCGTGTCATCTCTCTCATCTCTGAATCACCCGTACGGGTCCACGAAGGACGATCTTCTCCTATCGGTACGCAGAACATTGCGGTGGCCAGCATCCACTACAGGGACCAGATCACATCGTTTGTACTGACCAGGCCACCGAAGCACGGTCATATAGAACTGTTAACTAACACCCCTGACAAGCAAAACTCCAAAAACACCGAAAGCTTCACTTTGTCCAAGCTGCGCGACGGTCAGGTCATCTATCGGCACGATGGTTCCGAAACATTGGAGGACGTTTTCTATGTTGTGGGACGTTCAGAGACTGCACAGAGCCAGTCGCTGTCTGTTAGTGTTCTGGTGGTTCCTGTTGATGATTCCATCCCCAAGGTTGTTTCCGCAGTTGGAATTGAAGTCTGGGAATCCTCCGCAACTCCTTTGCTCAATCGTTCCCTTCAAGTTCAAGATGAAGACACTCCGGCAGAGAGATTGGTGTTCACGGTCACCCGGAAAGCTACCAACGGTTACGTGGCTCTTGCAAACAAGGTTGACGAAGCACTGCCCAAGTTCACGCAGGCGCAGGTGGACAATGAACAGCTGGTGTTTGTGCATTCAGGTAATTCAGACTCCACATAGGTAATTGTTGCAGATGTGTATTTAACCCATTGACATCCGGTCATCAACAGGATCCCTCCACAGCAACATGCAACTGGCTGTAAGCGATGGCACGCATACAACAACCATCTTAAACTTCCCAATCACAGCGAAGCGTCTCCATCTTCATCTTCTCCGGCACGAAACCCTTCACGTCTTCCCAGGCCTCCAACGAGCCCTAACATCTCATCACCTTCTAGCCTCTACCTCTGACTCCTCAAACCGTACAGTTACCTTTCGTGTTCGAAGACCTCCCCGGTTTGGAAGATTACTTTCCCTGGCTCCTTCCGACAGTCTGGAAGAGGATATCACTTCCTTCACCCAGACCTCCATCAACTCAAGCAAAGTGGCATACCGTCACATACCACGTGCCATTCCAGGGACCAATTCGTTTTCATCAACAGTAGACGATGACCTCATCCTAGATGTGGAATGTCCTCCGGCAAACCCTTTACTCAATGTCACCTTTCGGGTGTTAGTCTCTGGAACGGTGTCGGGTGTAGGTGGAGATGGATTGGAGAGGTACGTGACAACCAAGCATCTGATGGTGGCAGAAGGTCGAACGGTGAATTTGACAAAGAGGGAACTGAACACAAGTGTCCTTAACGAAGCCTTGATGGTTACATCCTCGGCGCTCCAGATGAGGCTAGCGGTGAAAACACTACCAAAACACGGGTCGCTCAAGGTGAGGGGTATGAATGCAGAGCCTGGCACCACAGAGTTCAACCAGGAAGACATCAATGTTGGTTCGGTGCAGTACGTACATGATGACTCCGATACGGTGTCCGATCACTTTGTCATTGGCGTAGAATTGGACGTGCCAGTAACCGCAGCAGTTAGGTCATCGTCTTCTTCGGTCATTGACAGCAACACAAGGTAATGTGGTCTCCTTTCCACCATATGAAATTGATGTCTTACAACTGATGGAATATTCCTTTTAGCTCTGCATCAGGTAGCAGTCCCACGGCAAGGGTAACCCTGCTGAACGTAACTCTCAGCGTAAAAATCGAGCCCATCGACGATCAGCCATTCCGCCTTGAGACGCTAGCCCCTCGTCTTGAAGTGGTCCGTGGTCATTCAGTGGTCATCACACCCGACGTCCTGAGATGCGTCGATCCAGACACTCCGCCATCTCGGATCCAGTACGAGGTTATCGGAGGACCCAGCGATGGCCGCTTAGTCTTCGCGGGCGATTCACCTAACGCAACGGCAACCAAACAAGTGTCGCAGTTTACCCAAGAGGATGTGGATACTAGAAGATTACTCTTTCAGCATCAAGGTGTTCTGGACACTGCGGCTTTCCACTTCAAGGTGTCTGATGGCGTGCATACAGCTGTTTACGCCGTGTTCAACGTGCACGTGGTCAGGTTAACCCTGTCTATCGCAAACCTATCGGCCATTGAAGTAATGCAGGGGTCCACTTCGGCTCGAATAAGATCGACTAACATAGCGGCTTCGACAAACGGTGAACCGGAACATGTCAAATGCAACGTGACTACCCCACCCACCAACGGACACCTGCTCCTTAACGATGCCCCAGCACTGTATTTTACACAGGTACTTTTTCGTTAGTCACCCCTGTAATCCATCGTTCAAATCTTTCTTTCCGTACGCAGGCAGATATCAGCGCAGAAAGGGTTCTTTACGTGCAGCGCAACATGTCCGTATCCGAGGACTCCTTCACGGCAGTTCTTTGGAACGACGATGTCAGCTTATCCCCCGAAAGGATCCGGATTGTGGTTCGTCCCCTCGTAAGACAACGTCCCCTGATGGCTGTTCTCCACACATCCTCGCCAGTGCTTCTAACACCTGATGTCCTGGATGCTAGCCAACTGGCTTCCCAGACCAAAAGCAACCCTATCTATTCTGTTGTTCGTGGTCCAAGGCACGGCACCTTGCGGAGGTTAGCTGGCGGTGGAGGTTGGCGTTCTCGTACGGGACGGGATGTGGAATCGAGGCTGAGACGTTTCACGCACGAAGATGTCACGCGTGGAGCCATCGCGTACGAACTTCGCACAACTGGGTCTACAACGCTATCATCCATGGCCAACGACAGCTTTGACTTTGTGCTATCAGCTCCTGGAGTTCAACCTGCTAGGGGAACATTTTCCATCCGACTACGACCGGAGAAGGGCCAGTCGGTTATCGTACCAACCGTTGCGACGTACGTGCCATCCTGGGATGATTCCATGCCTGGTAAACGTGGTTCCACACCTGCTACTAGCTTCCAAGAACCGTCGTTACCAGGAGGTGAGTCTTCACTGGGATATCCCGGAGTGATCGAAGACGGTGAATCTGACATCGATGACCAAAAAGGAGGACCGTCCGTGTTCAGTCCGAGCTTAAGCGATGACCACATTATGATTGTCGGAGTGGTTGCCGGAGTTGTGCTTCTGGCTATCGTAGTGGCTGTGGTCATCAGGTGCACTCGTAGCAGGCAGTCCTCATCTTCCAAACCACCTTTGGCATCCCCTGCCAAATCAGTGCCTGGTCACATGCCGGGTCACGCGTCGGCACCCCCAACATTGCCACCACCTCCCAGCACGCTTCCTCGCTCGCTGCAAAGCCACCATCACCACCATCAGCTTCTCCACCACGAACCGTATCACGTCGAGTCGTATCACGGTGGCTCGATGGAAGACAGCCCCACGATGGGCATCAGGAGTCGACCGACTTCTCCGAGGCTGCGGTCGGCAGCCCTCGGGGGACCTTCCCGGCCGGAACTGGCCAACGTGTGCGACGACACGTGGTCGGAGGTTAGCCATGCTGTGCCAACATGTAAAGTAACTCCATTGGCGCAAGGTGACCACCTTGACACCAACGAGACAACGCTCAAGTACCCGTACGGGACACTAGACTCGAACCACCTTGACGACTGGGGCTCTTACGAACCTTCGGAGGTGGCAGGTTACACGCCTCGTCCATCCAACCCGATGCTGAGGAAGAATCAGTACTGGGTGTAAGAAGAACATTGATATTGACTGCTTCCAGTAGAAGCTATTATGTATCTCCAAATCCCTTTCTGGGTCTAGTTTTCATGACGAGTAATAATGGAGGGAAGGAAAGCCGTAAAGACATTTGCGGAACAGGAGACTTTTTGTCAATGGTCTCCGCGATCAATTGATATCAGGGAACTATATAGTGTCCATATTTTTCCGATTTTTCAGGAATTTGACATGTTTCAATATGAAGTTTTTGACGCGGTAGAGAAGTTATAGAATCTTGCGAAAAGGAGTAACACGGAGATCGAAGAAATTGGACCGTTTCAAACCGAAATTCTCACTTTGCGTTTTCATTTAAACTTTTCATTTATCGAGGGTTTCACGTAGAAACCAATATTATAGTTTGGCATAAAAATCACAAGCAGTCATTCCAAAATACATCCAGATAATATCACTCTTGATAATAACTGTATATTCATGCTGTAAATCAGCACATATGGAAAGCAATAGGAACAATGTCCGGTTCTAATGTACAAATTGCAATTGAATTAATTTAGAATATATTTTTTATCAAATCTGATAATACAAATACAAAAATTGCCAGTACAAAAACAAATTAAGTGTTATTTCTTAACAGGTGACAGACATGGTCTTGTTAGGTACCCAAACCATGTTAGTTCACCTTTAAATATTTGTAACAAATTTTGGAATGGAACTTGCTGATTGTTGCATTCACAAAACATTATAAATATAACACAAATCTGACTTGTGAATTAGATTAAATTCAGGCTTCATACTGTATATTAATTTTATCTATTTTCCCAGGTCAGTACGAACCCTGTAAATCCCAATTCAATTTACAGTCACACGTTTGCATATCATTTTCGGTTGTTACTAACATAAAATAGACATCATATATACTTTTTATCACTTAGCCATTTGATTATGTGTACTTTTTATATCGATAATTTATTGTATACGTTGTTTGATTTTTTAGGATATGGTCCATTATTTACTTATGGACACCAACACGAATAAACAAATGCCTTCAGATTGGAATGAGACCACAATTCACTCGCAAAGTTTTTATTGCGAAACAAAATGCCGTGATATTAGAAATCCCAAACTTTATGCTCCTTAATCGTATCTTGATTTTCTCTTTTCACTCGATTGTAAGCACTCGCTTCTCCTTTTATGCAGATACGTTTCTGTTGTTGTTTCTTTCTAAAAATCAGAGACTTCTTTACACGAGCTTTCACAAGCTCCGGCGCAATCGTAGAAGTACACGTGGACACGCTGTAAGAACTTCCACCGTGTTCACTGGCGACATCATCTTCAAACTTTACATCCCGGAACGGTTTGTAATCCCGATTGTTCAAATCCAGATCATCCATATCCCCAACTACAGAATGTAATTCTTCGCATGTATCAACCTCTGGAGTGCTTTCCAGATGTTCTTCTGCTGTTTCTTGTTGATTTACAGACTTATTTTCATTAGATTCATTGTTAATCGCTTCCTCCGGCTCTGCGATCGCGGACACTTCATCATTTTCATCTTCGCTTATCTCGCAAGTTTCATCCGCACCACCTTCAGCATCAAACTCCTAGATTGCAATAAATCACATTAGCATAATTTAAAACAAACTTGTGTACTGAGGGAAGGTAATTAACTTTTATATCAAAATGAACAAGTGGAACCAAACGGGAGCAATAAGAGGGCTTATAACAATGTGCACTTTTATTGCTCAGGGTTCCCAGAGAGTCTGTAAAGTTTTGAAATTCTTTATTTTGTTTTCCAGACCTGGAAAAAATATGAGAAATTGGAATAATTGTGTTTAGTTTTGGAAAAGGTATGGAAAAAGGTCCAAGGTTGCTAATGTAGAATTTTTAAGCAGTGAATATAATTAGCATACAAATTACTTTCTGTAAAATTGAACGACAAGAAAGCAATCAGGAAAGCGATTTTGCTGTATTCTTCTTCTTAGACATTATTTACTAGTCCAATTCAAGGGCAGAGAGCTGTTATAAAGGGATTCCCCCGTAAGAGCATACCCTTATAAGGGACAAATTTTTGTATCATTTTGGGCTCCTTTATACGAAGATTCCATTGTATATTTTGCTTCAGATATGTAATATTACCAATCGTAGCTCTTCTTCCATTTGTTTCGTGAAACCACTGGCAGCGACTTCGACATCTAAATCATCTTCTCGTCTGCATCCAATCAATATACATTAATAGCATTTAATGAAACGTAGAAAATAGATAACTTAATTGTTGTGCATGTGCACTAAATACAATTAACATATTATAAAATGTTTCCACGCACGTAACATCTTTAAGCGTTGGAAAAAGTTCACTTTCGTAACCGAAACGTTTTCTGAAGAAGTCTCGTACGCAACTTACATCTCTGTTAAAGTACCTAAAAATTCATAAACAATCCTGTATTACTTATAAACATTCCCTATAAAAGGTCAACGTTATCTCAAAAATGCAGTGACAATATTCCACGTACCACTCCGCGTCTTGATGCGAGGTAGAAACCATCTGAGGAAAGTCTATCATTGTGGGTTTGTCATCATCACTGATCATGATATTGAATTCGTTGAAATCCCCATGAATAACTCCATGATTTGCCAATCGAACTATCAAATTCATGAGGTCATCGTACAGTTGCGGGACGTCCGCAACCTCGTGTACGTGACACCTGAAATCGCCGCAATACCAAAATAGTACCAAAAGATGGAGAAAAAGAAAACAATCTCTCCTATTTATAGAAGTGATGGTCATTTACAGTGAATATCCAGGAATTAACTCCATGATCACGCAGTGCCGGTTGAAATCGACTGGTTTTGGTACCGGAAAGCCGCGGTCGTGTAAAGCCTACCACGCGTAACTTATTAGTGGAAGGTATATATGTAATTCAAACTTATAGTAAATGATGTAACATAACAACCTTCATGTACGCGAATTCCTTGACTGCTGCTAGCCTAGACAGGTAAATCCAAGATGCACTTTTCCTATGTTTATGGTAATCTCTCTTCTCCTTCAACTTTCGGAAACATGTCCGACCGAGTCTGAAGTGTACATGGTGTTATAACTTTGTTTTATGTCATGTCATATATGATATCAAGTGGATTATTTCCCTCTACCTGCTCTCAATTCAACCATTTTCCAAAATAATAAAATCATTGATTTAAGAACAACATTTCCCCCACATTTATGAAAAATACAGATAGAAAATGCAGGTTTTATATTTTAAGATTATGTTTGTGTCCAAACTATAGGTTAATGTATAGGTTATTTCTCTGCCTACAAAATACATGTTAATATTGTTTATTTGGGAAAGTTTGTTACAAGTGTAATATTTAAAATAAATCAAAATTGGACGTTTTGGCATACAAATTCAATACTTGTGTTTTCTTCTTATTTGTATCATTGTGCAGCCGTTTCTTCAAATTTTCTTTTAGCAGCACCTTAGTTCACTGCATTTTCATTATATTGCCATTCAATAATGATGTTATCAACTTCTACCAGAAAATACAGGTTTTTAAAGGTTATATTGAGTATTTTTGGTGTAATACAGTTTTGTAAATTCATTATAGGTTGTATATCTTGCTATAAAACATGTGTTGAGAGCTTGACAGAAAGGGAAATACGAATGTGTAACATATCAACCTGTGTAGTTTCAAACAATTCTGTTTGCCTTCAGAATCAGCAACAATAAAGACATCCGACTCCTTTCCAACACCTATTTGGTTGCCAACAGAATGAACTACATCCCTCATTGCAAGTGCTTTCAGTGCCAGGTAATCATATCCAGCATTTGTGAGACGGTATCCATCGTCTTGCATCCCACACAATCACAAAAACAATTGTATTTTATAACAATATTCGAGAAATAATTAAAATAGTAATTACTACTCACAGTGTTTGCCTCTTTCGTAGCAAAGAAGCCTATTTTTGCATAATTCCCGAAGAACCTTGTGACAACCACCGTGTTTCAAGCTGGCAATTGATGCAACCAACGAACCAGGCACCAATTCGTGATTCTTCATTCCCATTTCGACCTGCAACAGAAAATAGTGCGAACGTTAGGGTTAAGATTTTTTAACAGATTTCAGTCGATTTCTTAATCACTCACGGCAGTTAACGCACGGAAATCGTCCTTCGATAGATAACGAAGGACAGTAACGTTTAATTTACCCATATTCAGCACGGAAATAACGAAATTCTTTCAAAAACAGAGGCAGAATCTACCAGTAAACAACACGAACACGTTCGAGGCCAATTCGATACTTCGATACATCGCATCCACACACGCGACGTACCGGTACAACATTTGGTTAAAGCGCTTCGACTTCGGACACATCAGTTCGAACTCTGTATATTAAAGGTGAACTGACATGGTTTTGTAACATCCTATATGATATTCGGACTGTAGAAAGAATGATTTAAATTAAAACCATGAGTTCATTTATTTTCTTTTTTAAAAATTTAGTAAAATAGTTTTAACAGATTGAAGATTGTGGTTTTTTGGGACGGTGCAGAGAGGCTAGGAGGGGGAAAATTCTAGTATGGAGAGTTTGTTCTAGCATATGCAGTGGGGTCATTCCACGCGAAATCATCACGTTTTGGAATAAATGGTTGCTCGACCATCTCATTGTTTTTTTATAAAATCAC
>JAQFZQ010001541.1:0-18843 GCA_034696005.1 Glomeris marginata | reverse complement strand
TTGTGTATAGGTATGTATGTACATACACACACATATGGTGAGTAAAATTTGGTGCTGCTCTAGGTATATACATACATAAATGTACCTTCTTTTATAAGTTACCGGTGCGTGCAACGTGGGCACTGTTTGCGAGTTAATGAGTGTCTTTTGTTTAGTTCACTCCATTTGAGTTGTGACCTTAATTTTGAGCAGATTTAATCAACTCGCTCACTATACTCGCTCACTGTCATCAAAGTCGCCAAAATGGTCGGAATTCTATAGGCAAACAAGTGAACGTAATAATGGTTCAAAGCGGCAAATCATGCATGTAAACAGTGTTGTAGATTTTTTTATTTTAGCTACATGGCTTTTCAAAATTTTGCTTCTCTTCCTTGGATTTGGAGCACTTAGGTAGAAAATTAATTATTTGAAGCTGCCATCTTGAAGGGAACTTATATAAAGAATCTATGCAAATTATTTGGTCAATTTCATTAAAGGAGAACTGACACGGTTTTGTAAGCTCCCATGCCATTAAAACTGTAGATTTTGAACGTTAAATTAGAACTATGAGTTCCATTAAAATAATTGTTTGGAAATTATTGAAGGAGTTATTTAAAATCAAAGAGGGAAACTTTACCAGCACGCCATTGGCTAACCGGCGACTGTGGGTTGGACCAGGTTGCTTTAGCCAATGAGGCCGAGTTGGGCATGATGTCATTGTTGTTTCAGCCAATGGCAGCGTATATTTTGACGTTCAGGCGGCCGCTGGTGGCCGAATTTATTAAACTTTAGATATTTTTACAAAAATATCGAATCGACGAAAAAATTTAAAAAAATCATTTAATATGCAGATAAACGGTGTGATCGTATGGAAAAAATTTCCACTGAATTGGTATTGCAAATTGTACCCTGTCAGTTCTCCTTTAGCGCTACCTTTTCCACTATGGTTTCACTTTTTCCCTGGTTAGGGGTCAGCTTGTACTGAGACATGCATGGCTTAATCTTTGAAATGAGCATATATAATGAGCTATTGGCTGTTTCACTTTTTCTCTTTTCCAATATGGAGACCAAAGTGAGGCAATAGCAGAAATCAGGTTGGTAGAAAAACCAGATTTCTCACTAATGACGCCATTTTTTTCAGCCTAGATATGTAGGGGATGCATTATCAGTATCTCTACATTTATTTGTAGGTATTCGGGTGGGACATGTTTACACCAGTAATTTGCACTATCAACATATAATGTGATAACGGGGGCCATCTTGTTTTTTTTCCAGTATGTTTCTTTATCTGATAAAGCTGAGTGGTGCTGTTTATTTTAGCTGAAAACACTCGTTGTGACACTGTCTTAAACTACGAATGTTATTTTCCAAATTGATATTATATAATTGGAATTGTGAACACTTATCAGTGACAATAGATTGTGCTGCAGTGTTTTAAATTTAAAATTATTATAATATCAATTTTGTCTCGTTTCTTGATCACATCCCAAACAAACATGAATGTCTTCGCTGTGCAATTTGTCTATTCTTGAAATGACTCTAAGCTTTTATTGCAGTGGATGACAAATTGTATTAATTCAATAGCAACTTGCTGTCCCATTTGCTGTTGAAAAATGGCGATGAGCATCGCTTTAAGAGAAATGAAATGTTTCTGGCTCGCTTTTAGTAGCATTTGCCGGAGGGAGAGAGAGAAAAAATAGTATTTTCTGTAGAAATTCTTAAATTTTGAGGACATACTCTCTGTGCTATTTTGTTTATTAATAATACTAATTTACTGTTTTCTTTTTTTATTAATATCTATAATTATAAAGTGATTTTAATGCACAATTTTGCAGTTATTTTGGGTTAACTGCATGTTGTCATGTTTTCTTATTGGCCAGTTGAAGATTATTTTACTATATTTACTATGTTTACTATATATTTCAAATATATGGAAATTGGTTTAAATTAAAATTATTTTAGACTTGTTAAAAATAAATTAGAAGATACTAGTATATACAATCTGTTACATTTTGTTTCATAAAATTGCATTTTGAAAGAATAAAAGCTCTCAAAATTGTCCTTTCATGTATAGTGAGTGAGCTGTAGTTTGATATATAGCAGGATTAATATCACTCAGGAAAAAACTGTAAAATCTGGAAAACTTATGGAATTTAGATTTTGGCTAAAAATTCAGGGAATTTGTCAAATTGTAAGAAAACTTGAAATCTCAGGGAAATTGCCATAAATATAATACTATAAATTTGAATGTTTTAAATAAAAATTATTAAGAAAGGTGATTGCAATAAAACTGTAAATATTGTATAAGCACTAGATGGAAAACCTGGACAACTTGGGGAGGTTCCATAAGAGGACTTAATCATGCTTGTAAATTAATTGGCTTTTGTTGTTGATTGTACTATGTTGAACAAGAAGTTTGCTGCTGTATATTCCTCATGGTGGACAAAGGAAAAAAATATCACCTGGGATGATAATAGGACTATTTGGGTTGTAGGAGTTTGAGCTAAGAGCTGGGAGTTGCTGCTTGCAGTTGACTTTCTATGTGCCGCAACATTAATCATCGGGTTTATGCATTTGGGTCTGTCACATGCTTCTGGCAGAACAATTACCGGTACAGAGAAAGAGCTTCCTATACTTCACTGCATACCTTCTTTTAGTCAGGGGGACTGATTGGGAAGCCCGCCCCTTGAGGGCGCTCCATATAAACCTCCCCCCATTCTGCTCTTGCTGCTGCTGCTGTTGCTATTGCGAACCCTGTTGTGACGTCACTAGGGAACTAAAGGCTAAATCCTGTGTTGCAAAAGCGATCAATACACTTGCGACGGCCATATTAATTTCGCTGTGGGAACTAACGCCATATTAACGTTGGCACTGCTCTTTTCACCTTTTTGGTGGGCCGCAGGCATTTCATTACAACCCACTTTGCCTCACTATTTCAATCCCTCGATGGTGCCAATTAAAATCAACGAATGTTGCATTCCATTATAAAATACAGGTTTTATCCCTCATTATATTTTCCATGTAATTGACCCTTTTCATTGTTTTGTTATTGACTGATGAAACACTCAAAATGGCGTCCTTAGTGAGATAACTTGTTTTCAGCCAATCCGATTGCATGATTTGCCTCACCACAGCCTCCATATTAATCCAGTTCCCTTATAAGTATCACTTTTGCTCCCAATGTGATAAAATTTACTTTTATAAGGGCAGCGCATCACCCTCTATGAATTCATTGCCTCAAAAAAGCTATAGTGATTCTCATCCAAGGTTGAAACATTTTGTAATCAAAAACGCCTCATCACACTTGCACAACTCCATAAGCAGTAGCGCCATTAGATAATTTGTGGTTAGGGATAACTCATAAATGATGCCTGCAAGGTGTGATCATTTTGCTTTCACATAAATAGGCATTTCCAACAGATTTGACAAAACTTTATGATGAATAACATCAAATTCAATAGTAGTTTTGCTTATTTAATGTTGATATTGAAGTAAAACTTTGCAGAAAAAAGGAACTACTTTCTTATGAGGATGGTTTTAATGACGTGAAATGGTGTGAAAGGCAACAGCCAATCAGGAAATGTTTCAACCTTGGAGTGCGAACGACATTACATTACAATATAAGTATGCATTTGAAAATTAAACATTCATCAATTTTAATAATAAATTATTGAATCCCAACTGATTTTTTTATATATCGACTACCTCATAATGCGCTCCATCACTACCTAGCAATTCATTCACCAATTTATTCACAAATGATGTTTCATTAATATGATGTTTTATTATAAGGGCAGAGTGCTGTTACAAAGGGATTCCCTAGTAAGATTACACCCTTATAAGGGAAACATTTATGTATCCCTACAGGAGTGTCTATATAGTAGGATATTTTCAGAAAATTTTGAAATATGACAATTCCCATTAAACTCTGAAGTGGCATCATGTAATAATAATGTGAAAGAGTAATAATTCATTAATGGTGTCTTTGATCTCGAATTAACGATGTTAATACATGTGAAATTTAAAAAATTCACACGAGAGGCTGTTATATTAAATTCTTGAGGAGAGCTATTCTCGTCTGCATAGTTGTAGGTTTTGCTTAAACACCGAATAAAATGTTAAAGCTGATTGTAATTGGGCATAGACTTTAAGTTGATAAAATATAGAAGACTGTGCCGCATAAGTTTCTTAAATCTTGTCATATTTTAGTGATGCTTGTCATCGCGCACCATTTTCTCCAACAGCCTTGCCTTTGTCTTTTTAGAGCATACAAATTACCGTCAATCTTGACCAGCCATGTACGAGCTTGGTTATTACAAGAATTTGAAACTATTGAACCCTACTGTGACCCTAGGCTGTGGAATTTAAGCCATCATCTGAGCAATATTCGCTTTTGACCTGAGAGGAGGGAGCACTTGTGAAAGTTTTTACGAGCCAGGATTTTTATCAGTTGGACATTGCAGATGTCCTCCAAGTGGTGGTGGTGGTGGCAAACTTTCATAGTGAGCACAAAGGAGCATGTAGGCACCTTTTACTGTATGGTGACCCTAGAAAGCGCCCCCTGCTGGAATTCGGTGCAACTTGTCGCTCTTTCTCCCTCTCATACTATGCAATCTCTCACCTTTCACCTTGGTGGTGCCAATCTATTGCACAGCTGATTGCCGTTATTAGAAATGTCGCACGTGGTCTGATGATTTTATGTTACTTATATCACTATTGGACCCTGTCACTTGTCACAAATGTCACGTAGACTCCATGTTTCATAAAAGTATTTTTGTTTTGTGCTGGGCTAGAGATGAGGGAAACTCAGAAAAATTTGGAAAATCAGGGAAACTCGTGGAATTAAATATTCAGATTAAAAATTAAGAAAAAAATCGGGTGATTGGCAAAAATTTTGACATAATAAATTACATGCAGTTAATTGCAATTATTGCTAGATAACCCGTGTAATTAAAGGTGAACTGACAGGGTAAATTTCTTGTAACCGATTTCTCTGAAAAATTGCCTATGCATGAACAACATTGATTTGCATGTGTCCAATGTTTTTCTAATTTTTCCAATGATTGGATTTTAAAAATAAAAATTCGCAGATTTACCCTAAAATAGTTCCTCAAAAGCCCTCACAATGTCAAAATTTACATCCGGGACAGTGAATATGGCATGCCACTTGCACCAAAACTTGATAAAAGCCTACTGGCTATATACAAGTGGCTTCTCCACTGCATATACTAGAACAGGCTCTCCATACTAGAATTTTCCCCTCCTAGCCTCTGCGCGCAGGCCCAAAAACCCACAACTTCAATCTGTTAAAACACTTTTAATAAATTTTTAAAAGAGATATGAAATGAACTCATAGTTTTAATTTTAATCATTATTTCTACAGTTAGAATATCACGGGGTCAGTTCGCCTTTAAAATGGAAGAACTTGCATGAAGTTGAAAGAGCAATTATTGCACAGTGAAAGCAGATGGTTTTCTTGGTAACATTTGTCTGTATAAAGCTTTCAACACCTTACTTTATTACTGTGTCTGAGTTAAAATGCAAAGTGGAGCAAATTTAAATCTTGCTGTGGACTTATATTCTGCTGTAGCTGCTCAGCTGCTCTGAATGGTGGTTTAATTGACGTCAGCCAAGACGATTATGTGACACAAAATTTCCGTCTTCAGACAGGTCACGTGACAGCTAGTCGAGAGTGTTGGACGACATTTCTGAGGCTATCCTCTAAGACTTGCACATGCAGACATGTAATGGACAAAGGAATTGAAATTTGAAATGCTTGCTTGTCGATCCAAGCTGTCACATTTGCAAAGCATCGACCTGACCACTAAAAATCCTAATCAACCGTTTCACACATACTTTCTTGAAATATTCAAAACACCTAAAAGAATTTCTGATGTCTCTTGGAAGGAATGGAAACAGTAGGAATTTATTGAGTCAATGTAGTTGATGCCATTCAAGTGTTTCACCTATCTGTAATGTAAATGGTTTTCCTGATCAGTGTTCAACATGGGGCAGCATTCAACAAACTAATCCAGCTTAAAGGTGAACTGACACGGTTTTGTAACACCCCATGATATTCGGACTGTAGAAAGAAAGATTAAAATTAAAACTATGAGTTCATTTCTTTTCTTTTTTAAAAATTTATCAAGACTGTTTTAACAGATTGATGTTTGTGTGTGTTTGGGCCTGTGCAGAGAGGCTAGGAGGGGGAAAATTCTAGTATGGGGAGTTTGTTGTAGCATATGCAGTGGGGAAGCCACCTGTATATAGCCAATAGGCATTTAACACGTTTTGGCGCAAGTGGCATGTAATACGCACTGGCCCGGATGTAAATTTTGACAGTGTGAGGACTTTTGAGGACCTATTTTAGGGTACATTTGCAAATTTTTATATAAAATAAAAACTAATCAGTGGAAAAATTAAAAAAAAATTGCTCATATGCAAATACATGTTGTTCATGCATAGGAAATTTTTCAGAGAAATCGGTTGCAAGAAATTAATCCTGTCAGTTCACCTTTAAATTATTAAATGACTAATAAATGACAATTGTAAAATGTGAATCATATTCTGTATTTCACTATTGAATTGGAATCTGTTCATCTGTTCCCCATGTTTCCCAATCTGTGGGGGCACATATTTATTTAACATTTGTACATATGTTTTTAGGAGTTTCTTTGATTTTTATGGCCGGTACAACTAAGAATATGTGAGTTTTTAAAATGAAAAGCTAGGAAAAGGTACAGTTTCTGCGAAAGCCGAAACAGCTCGAAGCTGAAGAAGATTTTTTACATATAACTTGATAGGAATGGCGGAAATTGTTGGAGCTCGGCAAATATCCGCTGCCAAATTGAAAAGCTCTCTAAAAATAGTGATGACGCCGAGCACCTGCCACTTATTCAGACTTCTGATATTTGATCTTTTCGTTGAACAAGTCAAAAAATACTAGTGAGCCAAAAAAAAAATGCACAACCGACTAATAGACCTGCTTTCATTTTCTTTCTGCTATACAGTCAGCATTTGTTCTTAATTTACAACACCTTCATAAACTGTTTGCCAATATAAAAACAAAATGACAACCTCGATTAAGCCACTGTGTATCAAACATTTCAACTGTATTTCTATTCTGATATTTAGTATAGTATATTTTCAATGATACTTTATAAGATGTATAAATTTCATTAATATAATATACCTATAAGTATTCTATAGTTATTATACGAGATTCAAATCAATCAGGTTACTACAGGTTGTCTACAGTCATGGATTCCAGGATTTCCTGGATTTCTTGGGAAAGTCATGTGATTTTAAAATTATAATGGAAATACTGGAAAAGTAATGAAACTATTTATTGTCATGTTGGCAAGAAGAGGTGTAAACCAAGAGATAGGATTCTATTTGCAATATATTTAGACATTCTGTCGGTATTATCAGGTATTATTTAATTAATTGTGCTTTTACTTATTGGATGTTTTCCAAAATATTTGTTGCCAGAATTAAAGGTGAACTGACAAGGTTTTACAACATACCCTGGAAAAACTAGCATTTGATTGTCGCTAATTTAGAAACATTGTCTGAAAATTTGAGGTCATTTGACGCATTATTGCCACAGACATGAATTAGTTTTATATCTGGAGTGTACGTACACTGGAGCGCCTTTGATAAACTCTGCAATTGGCTGAAACTACAGAGGCGCTTGGCCTCATTGGCTGAAAATTCAAATTTTTCCAAAACAGGACACTGTGACACCAGCGCGGTGACACCGTCCTTCCATGACGCCCTCTTTAATTACTCGTAACTTTTTGTAACAATTTTTAAAAAAAGTTTTGTTTTCGCCAATCGTTTTATTGGCATCAATTCTATAGAATTACACACTTTCCAGGGTATGTTACAATACCTTGTCAGTTCACCTTTAAATGTTAGAAGTTTTTGTCATTATATCTTCAGGTAGTCTTGTGTTCACCGAAGACATGGAGATGAAAGTTGTTTCGGTATTTAGAAAGTTGAAAGTCTGCGACGAAGGGAGCTTGAATTTACGATGCAGGTTATTTTTGAATGGTCCAGTGCATGTTGCAGCTGCCTTTAAAACTTTTGTGTGTAGAAAGAGAGGGAATTAAAAAAAGAGGGGAACACATAAGAGGAAAAAGAAATAATGACAGAATCATGTGATCTACTTTCTGTTTACAAAATATACATTCTCAGAAGTTTCCAATTTTCCGTGCTATTTAGTTCTTGAAAGATTAATCTTTCGTTGCGAAGCAAAACGTGCAAACATGCTCTTTTCCATTTGTGCATTTACTTGCCACTCTTGGATTAGTATTAGCAGCTGTTTGGACAGTTGCTGAAGTAATGCTGCTTGTCCCAGATTACTTGTCACATTTACTGCGACTTTATAGTTGGGTGAATGAAGTTTGAAAGAGAACCGAAATCCTTGACTCCTCCTCCTTTTTCTCCATTCTCTATTGTATATCGTAAAACGCCAACTACGTGACCAGTTTAAATTTAAACCTCGGTTTTTGGTTTTTACTCGGCACTGTTAAAATATTTACGACAGCATATTTTTCACTTTTGTCACACTTTTTAATTTTTACCGTTGAAAACATTCTTGCTCTTCTCCAGATTAGTGTGGTGTAATTTTGGATGCATTCTTCCTTCGATGACAGATGTGTATTTACAGCACATACACAGATACACAGGAGATAACCTAATTAGTAATAGCATTCAGTGGATTTTTTACAGCCAACTCCTGGGGGTCATCACCATTTTGTTTGATTGTAAAGGAAGTTGGCTGAACACTAGGTTATCCAGAAAACCTGAAATTATACTGGAATCTTGACATTAAAGTACAGTAAACCATGCAATAGTACATTCAACTTTACAAGTCATAAAGAAAAAGTTGAAAAATTAACATTATAGTCCAAAATATACACAAGTTTCCAAATCTTTCTGTTCGACATTTAAAGGTGAACTGACACTTTTATTTTCGACCCCACCGATTTGGTCAAATTTTTAGCTAACTATTTAGACACATATTCTGAAAGTTCCTTGCTATTTTCAGATTTTTTAACCGAGCCGTTTAATTGTTAGGACGACTAGAATATCGGCACATTTCGGTCGTCAAGTCGCAATCTACATCATAATTCATAAACGCAGCTATTGGCTGAAGCGCTATGACGTTCGATTCCGATCTGCTTCATTTGCTGGTGCCATTTTGCCACAGGACATTATGACGCCAGTGCTGTGACATCACACTTCTTTGACACCATGGCGTCACATCTCTAACTAGTCGTAACTTTTTTTACTAATTTTTACAAAACTTTTGTTCGCGCCAATCGTTATTTTGGCATTCCATCAATAAACAGGGAACTTTTTTAGGTTATGTTTCAAAACCGTGTCAGTTCACCTTTAATATACTTTTATTGAAAATAAACTTTTAGTATTTATGTTATTGTATGGTTGGTTTTTAATCACAATAAAATGTGATGAACTTTTCTACTTTTTTTCACTTTTGAATGTAGAAAAAATAGGTTTCTTTATTGAGATTTCACCTGAGATGCATTATGTAGTATATTTATAAATGTGTTTTTATCCTGCCAGTGTGTCTGATTTTTTAGTCTTCTTTTTTGGGTTGGATATATTTTTAGAAATCCTCTGTTCTCGGAACTGTCGTGAAAAGTTATTGGGTCTTGGAATGCTGAAACTTTTTTCCCTTTTTCCTTTTTTATTCCTCCTACAAAACTTCGAACAAATTTTGACGTGCTCCAATACTGTCTAAAAGTTTTTCTCTTATTTCAGTTGATTTAGTTTCTTACGTTCACCGCTGAAATTTTCAAAGAATTTTTTTCACCCTGCTTTCCCCAAGATGATTACCATCTACTTTTTATTCTCTCAAAGATCAGTTTAATCTAGCAGGTGAAAACCTCCTCCTTAGCATGCAAATGTCGACTAGGACACAAGAGGAATTTGTAATCTAATCTCACATGGCTGCAAATTTCCATGCCAGTATAGGAACGGTACGTAATATTAATTCCGTTTCCCTCTTTTGACAAAGAAAAAGATATAGTAGTAGGCCTACTGGAATTGAAACTGAAAAAGAAATAATGTTATAACCTCGCAAGGTACACTTGCATATTTTTCATTGAGCGAAGAAAACAATTAAAACGGTGCAGTGCAGTGAAAACAATCTAGAAGCGACCCTAAATAATCAGCTTTCACTGCATATCAACGGCATTAATGGTGCAGCTGAAAGTCGTCTGCTTTCTTTATTGTTTCTAATAAATTAGGAATGATGATAAAATAAATTGCAGCTACACTTTGAATGTGTTTGTTAATATATAAAAGTAAAAAAAAAAGCACTATGTGATTATTATCATTCCATAAATACTGTCAGCTACATGACAGTAATCTTTACTTTTAAACGATATGTCAAACCAATCTAACATTTTAAATT
Organism: Glomeris marginata; assembly: GCA_034696005.1. Taxonomy (NCBI): domain Eukaryota; kingdom Metazoa; phylum Arthropoda; class Diplopoda; order Glomerida; family Glomeridae; genus Glomeris; species Glomeris marginata. The sequence goes on along the minus strand of JAQFZQ010001541.1, from coordinate 8,417 downwards.
ATGTGTTAGTATAGTATGTCTCAACTCAAGGTTGCAGTAATTCCCTCGTTTTCTTGCTTTAAGGAGTAAATCCTTATCCCAAGAAAACATTCAAATATACTTAATGAAGTTAATTGATATTAATGTTTTCTAAATTCGACCTAAATATTATGTGAAATAAATTCTGGGCAAACATTGGAATGTAAAATCTTGAGTTCAGACGCACTATAGGTATTTTTAAATAATTAATAAATTTTTACGCAGTTTAATACTTTATTACCTACTAATCTACTAATCACTAAAAGTTATTTGAAAAAATAGTTTTGTGTATAACCAATAAAAATAAAGGGATTTAAAATAAAAAAAAAAATGAAGAGGATATCAAAACTTAAAGGTGAACTGACAATGTTTTGCAACATACCCTGAAAAACTAGCATTTGATTGCCGCTAATTTAGGAACATTGTCTGAAATTTTGAGGCCGTTTGAAACATTATTGCCACAGATATGAATTATTTAGTTTCATATCTGTGGAGTTTATGGGGTAGTATATTGTGAGATACGTTCAATGGAGCGCCATTGATAAGCTCTGCTATTGGCTGAAATTGCAGAGGCGCTTGGCCTCATTGGCTGAAAATTCAAATTTTGCCAAAACAGGACACTGTGACACCAGCGCAGTGACACCATCCTTCCATGACGCCCTCTTTAACTACTCATAACTTTTTGTAACAATTTTTTAAAAAAGTTGTGTTTGCACCAATCTTTTTATTGGCATCAATTCTATAGAATTACACACTTTCCAGGGTATGTTACAAACCCATGTCAGTTCACCTTTAAGTAAGTTGAGCTGCAAAGGTTAATGTGCTGAAGTTGAACTGTATTTTTGTTATCGATTACATGGAAATCTATACGACTTGCCATACTGTTTTCTTGCTGACTGCTATTGTTTTTAATGGCAGGAGCAATTACAGGCTGCTCGCTTTTCAAAGCGAACAGTAATTATATTATATGTAGCGTTTACGAGCAGGTGATAAAATTCACGCATCATTTGAGCAGCTTAGCCTCTCCTGGGAGATGTTTGATTTTATTAAACCTTACAATGTGAAAGAGTGAGGTCAACTGAAGCATTGATGACTGAAGGGCCGTTTCCATCGAAATGCATGAGAATGAAAGCTTTAATAACAAGGGGTCTACTACAAAAAAGAAGAGGGATGGGGAGCATAAAAAAAATGGGATCCTCCCTTCATTTCCTTGTGCCATTGAGTAGTAGTGCAGCATGCATTTCTCTCTGTCGTCATTCAGAGTGTGGCATTTTGATGGCAATTTGCCGAAACCTAATGGCCATTCTAACTCAATCAGGATGACGGTGGTAGCGTACCACACCGACACTTGACTTGCAAATTATGCCTAATGACGTTTGGTGGGGTGTGCAAGCTTTACACCCCAAACCTAGCTCCTACCCATGTACCATGTTACTCCCAGTTTGCCAATCCGACAGGCCATGTCCGATCCAGTTTCACTAGAACCCAACCGAGACCATCTCGCCCAAGTCAAACATGGACAATTTCATACAATCGATATGCTACTTGATATATTATACATGTGTATATACACATAGTAGGCTTTAAAACCCAAAACGAAAATCCAGCTGAGTTTTCAAGCAGCAATTTTTTCCAGACAAAAACCCAATAATTTAAAGGAGAAGTGTCGTGGCAATTTCTCATACTTTTAATTATTGTCTAAAAATTTCTGAAGTTTTATTGTGATGTTTGGTATACTTTCCGAAAGTATGAGAATTTTCAAAGCAATACTTCACCCGGAAAAAATTCACAAAAATGGGTTTTAGAGCGGTTGCACAATTCCGTCACTGGTAGTGCCAACCACGCCCTTTTGCTGATACGTTTATGATGTCATGGTCGGCAGTTAGCCAATGGCGCTCCAATTCATCGTAATTCTTCAATTCTCAATCACTCCTTCGATAATTTTTATAAAAATATTCCAAAGGAATTCATAGTTTTAATTTTCTCTTTCCTTTCAACAGTTCTAAGGGCATGGCCGGGAAAAAACCATAATACTTCTCCTTTAATTCCCATTTTTGATTGTATCAAGAGCCATTTCCAATTTAATAAATTCATGTATGGATATAGCACTTACTGTTACATATAAAAGTTACTGTTTATGTTATACTGTAGCTTTTTCATAATTATATACTTGTCTTATTAAGATGGAACACAATAGTAAATAGCACCCAGTAACATGTAACTTGTTTGTTTTTTAATGAAGTATTAGTGTTCATTGTTGCCATTAGATCATACAATAGCACCTTCTGTATTTATTTTCTATGCAATTACACTTGAAATAAAATGGACTAGTGCCTTAAATCTGACAAATTGCTCTTCGTTATATGCAAGAGATTGGGTTACATTTACGAATATACCTACTAAAATGTAGTAAAATACATAACATGCTATACATGCAACCTAATATCATCACATTGATTTGGCTCGTAAAAGATGACACTCTTTGATAACGAACCCAGAAACACATCATAATTGTATAGGCTGGTGGTTGGGACATACTTCTCCTTACTCCCTGTATGCTTTTACACCCCCCAATACCATTTTACCCCTTCGTGTTACACCCACCCTCCATGCACCAATCACTCTATCTTTACAATTTAGGGGCCTGGGTCTCATCTGAGCATAAATCCAACCAAAAGAGATATACATATACATATATCCAAGGCCCCACTCTGTACATTCATTTGTGATGCAGCAATTTTTCAAATCGCAATTGGGAAGTCTCATTTTCATCCAGTTTACTTGTAGGGTCACTGCCCCAGTCATCCATTTGATTCGTATACTGTACTAAATCATTAAGTCAGAAATGCATTTATTATACTGAGCATGTACACTGATTAGGTACATGTTTATTTCTCTCCCCACCCCCTTTTGATGTGACTTGTATATGTATAGTATGAAGTTAGGATTAATCTGAAATTGGTGAAAAGGATTCATATAAGCAATGTATATAGGTTTCTGTGAATGGAGGAACAGATTGCATATAAGATTGGGATGCAGCAAATAGGGAATATTTTATGTACAGAAATGAATGATATTTTTCGTGACTTGCACGTGGCAGAACAAATTTGTGCAGGATGTGTCCCTTGTAAAATGAAGGGTAAACTTGTTTTTGATATATGTGTACTGGAAAATATTTAATTTCGCAATTTCTACAGAGTTCATAGGCATTATGAAATTTTCTAGTGTCCCAAATTTAATATAGGAACTTTTTAAACATTCAAAACTTTACATTTTACTTAGAGATGTTGATTTTTATATTCTTTTGTTAGATTAGTTAAGACGAGCAGAAATTCATCAAAATGAGTTGTAAAAGTTCCTGAATGTTCAATTTAGAACCATTAAATTGTAACTCATTTAACTTAATTTTCTCCAAATATATGTTATAATAAAGTTGTGAGGTCATTCCATATGTACTAGACATATTTCGCAATATCAGAATGTTGAAATTACCTGCTGTTTCCAATTTGTTATAATACAGACCACATAAGTGTCTAAAGACAGGTGATTGTCCAGTTATTGGTAAAATATGTTGACCTTTTTATATGTTTAACCTTTTATGACAAGTTGATTAATGTATCTTGTCTTTGAAATTTGTTGTGAAATAAATTAGTGCAATTACAGTATTTTGTTCCAATATAAAAAGTAAATGCATTTGGGGAAATAATAAATTAAAATATACTGTGTATGTTCTTTAATGAAATTTGTTATGAAATAAATTAGTTCATTTACATTAATTTCATCCAAAATAAATTAGTTAATTTACATTACATTTTCATCCAAAATAATGATGAAATTTCACTGATTTCTGCATTTGAAGAAACAATAAAATAAAATATTTGTTGTCTTTTTTGTTGTCTTTCTTTAAAAATTTATGTGAAACAAATTAGTGCAATTACATTATTTTGTTCCAATAGAAAAATATAGAAAAATGGAAAGTTTGTGTATTGATTTCTGGATTTGAAAGAGCAGTAAATAATTGAACTTGGATGGGAATATAATGAAATTCAAGTGTGTTGCAAGTTTTGCACCAGTTGGAAATCTGGTTCTTATTTGGTCGCTTCCTGGAATAGTGCGGTGTTCAATTACTGTTATTGGCAGTGAACGTTGTGCACCTGCTGCAAATAGTTAATTTATTGAGTGCGTGTTTTGATGTGTGTGTTTTCAGCTTGCAACCGTCAGCTGAGTGCTCTGTTACTCAAGTGCCCACACTGCAGTGCCGCCTTCTCCAATGTGCAAAACTTCAGGGACCATCTGACCATTGAACACAGTGCTGGACTCGCAGCTGATGCTGCACTTGGGGTCGATTCCGGCCTCAACCATTCTCCTCCACCTATTTGTGGCAACGGCAAAGTCAACGTCACCGCCAACGGCAACGGCAAAGAGAGCTCTGCAACCGTCATAGAGTGCCAATATGCTTGCAACCAATGCAGTGCAACTTTTCAATTGAGGGATCAACTCGAAAAACATGAATTGCTCCACTCGCCCACAACCCAGGTAGTACTGTATTGTACAATTGCACATTGCTTGTTGGTATTAAACTATTTTCAATAACCAGTTATAGGCGATTTCATAATTGTTAAAGTTAAAGGTGAACTGACTAGGTTAAAATTGTTGACACCAATTGCAACCAGAATTTAATCATAAGCTCACACTAATTTTCTTAAATTTCACTGAAATTGTGGGATTTTTTATTGCAGTAGCTTTTTTACAAACAAATACAACAGTTTTTCCAGTGGTAGGATGTGCGGTAGGATCTACATCCTTAATGTATCACCGAAAATGGTGTATGGTGTGCCAAACTTGCCAGTAGTTGCATTACGTGCTTGCTGTGGAGCAAACAACATGGCGGCTCGCTTATACGCAAGTTATGGTGCAGCAGGTGCCTCATACGTCGTGCGCACCTCACTGCACATGCTCAGAAAATTCAAAAACAACGAAACTCCTTTAGCTCATAACTTTCTTTTCACTACATATATTGAGAAACGGATTTCATCAATGACATTAGTGATATTAACAACATTTTATTGTGATATTAAAAGAGTAGCATGCAAAACCTTGTCAGTTCACCTTTAAGACACATTGTAATTGTTGAAAATGTTAACACACTGATTTCATTGGCAGGTGTATATGTAGAAAACCATGTGACAAACGAGCCATTAAAATCTCTTTGTTGACATTTTCAGCGCAGTAAACATCTACAATGACTTAACTTAAACAATCCTGGAACCACCTATTGAATACCTGTAGTATATATAATTTTTGAGGTTTCTTATAATGTCATTACTGGAAATTTAATAATTTAATCACACTCTATGGATTTTGTCAATTCTGCTGTACACACTAATTACAAGTTATGTGAATAGAACCTGATTTTTGAATTGCAGGCATGCAAGATCTGCAACAAGACCTTCGCAAACGTGTATCGCCTGCAACGTCACATGATCAGCCATGACGAGAGTGCAGTTCTTCGCAAGTTCAAGTGCCCCGAGTGCGAGAAGGCCTTCAAGTTCAAACACCACCTGAAGGAGCACATCAGAATCCATAGTGGCGAAAAACCATTCGCCTGCCCAAACTGTGGCAAAAGATTCTCACATTCCGGTAGCTATAGCAGTCACATGACTAGCAAGAAATGCCTGGTTATGAACTTGAAAGTTCGACGAGTTGACAAGCCTCCGCGTGGTACATCGAATAACATTGGTGGCGCTGCTGGAGCAGGAGGAGTTGGGACAGGAGGAGGAGGAGGAGGAGTAGGAGTAGGAGGAGGAGGACCTACAAGTGGTGGACCTGTTCCTGCATGTAATCTAGCATCTGGAGCCACCAGACGCAATGGTCAGAGCAGCTTCCAGCTCATTCTACCCAAGAACGGTGCGAACAATGAAACCGAAGTTCTTGATTTGGGTATTGGATCGAGGTACGCATCAGCTCCTGGGTTGTCATCTTCCTCTTCTGCGTTTCCTGTTGGATTTCCTCACCAGGGTCTTGGTCAGTTTGTGCCTCCACCTTATTCATCTCTCTCTTTGCATCCTCTGCTCTCCGGCAACCACTTCCCTTCGCAACCGCAACCACCAACTGCTCCACCTGCTCTTGCAGCACAGCAACACCTTCCTCCATCATCTTCCCCATCAAGATACTCATTACCATCAAGTGTCCTACAGATTCCATCAGGTGGCAAGACCATCAAAGATGAGAATGAAGATCAGGATAGCAGCGAAGAAGGTCGTTTTTCCTGCAGGAAAGATGAAGATATGGATATAGCTGGGAAAACGGCTAATGGGGACCTTAATGCAGTCCAGAAGATCTTGAAGGCAGTGAATGCTACAGTTTCCAGGCAATTGCAGGAAGTGACCACCAACAATGGAAAGATGAAGAACGGTTCGGGGAACGAGCTGAGTGACGTGAAGAGTGAACCGAGGAACGGCACCGGGCATGAAGATGGTGACAACATCTGTTGCGTAATCTGTCATGAACGGTTTAAGACCTATCTGGACATTGCATTGCATCGTCAGAAAGGCAAGTGTTCTACAAATTACGAAGATGATGAAGATGCTGAATTGAACGGTGACAAAGTGAAAGCTAGCGAAGCGATGGAAATGAGTTGCAACTTGTGTCACGCGGTCTTCCAGAGTAAGATTGACCTTCACCAGCACGAACGTTACCTCTGCCCTCGTAACCACGAGGTTCTACGTGTCAAATCAAACTCCAGTAACGATGACCTTAAGGTGGAAGTGAAGAGGGAGAGACTTTCCGAGGATCATAATTCGGATGAAGATGTTACCAGGAAGAACAGGGATGTGGCTGCCGTATCATCTTCGATGGATCATGACAACAGTGGTGAGGAATGTAAGGAAGATACCTTGAAATCCAGGTTGGGAAAGTTGGCCAAGGTACATCACTACCATCACCAGCCTTCGATGACTGTGTCCGAAACACAAGTGCAACTCTTAAGAGCTTTCTTCACCAGAAATCCTCGTCCGAGGAAACCAGAACTGGGCAAGATTGCTGATGAGATCGGTCTTTCATTGTCAATGGTCCAGGCCTGGTTCCAGTGTGCACGTTTCCATGACCGTAAAGGCATCCATAGGCCATCAACCTACGACAATGGTCTGCCACCATCCCAGTACAACAGCACCAATTCCACACCGGTTTACCCCCATATGGTATCTCCTTTCAATGGAGTGATTCCCTTGAGGATCTCACCCACTTACTACCCATCGCCAACATCCCACCATGGTTCTTCATCAACACTCCCTCCACCTTCAGTACCTATCCCACCACAGTCCCATCACCAGATCCAGATACCGGCATTTTTATCCCCCATCACCGGGGATCGTCTTAACGGTCAACACGTACCTTCTTCTTCCCCACCTTCAGCTTCCTCATCTTCCTCTTCCTTAAACCCACACTTCCAGCCTCTGAATCTGAGTAGGGAGTCTGTCATAGAAGGATCTCCTCTGGGTGGTGTAGGTGGTGGTGGTGTCATCGCTGACCGAGAAGGAGCAACGGATGCGGAGCAGCCGTTGGATCTGTCGGTGAAGAGTTGTAGACCTTCTCCTGCTAGGTCATCTTCCCCCACCAATTCTGATGGTGAAGCTTTGAATCTTAGTAGAAAGTCTTCTAGAACTTCCACTCCATACAAGGAAAGCAATAATGCGGAAATCAGCAGCAGCAACCATCAGCAGCAGCATCACCATCACCATCACCGGCACCACCTGACGGTAGCAGGATCATCTTCGCCGTTCTCAACTGTAGAAGCAATAAGGACAACCCCAAACATGGTCAGTGCATTAACCGGAACACCACCTCCACCTCTTCGAGGACCAGGGTCTGTGACGTCATCATCACCTTCACCGTCGCCTTCATCCAATATCTTCCTGCCGCATGGTCTTGCGCATCATCACCATCACCACCTTCATAACCATAACCATCACCATCATCACGGCAACCACATTGGAGCTTCTCAGCATATTGTTCTGACTGGTCATGAAAGACCTGCCAGTGACACTGCCAGCAGCTCAGGGGTCATGTACAGAGGCGATGTTGATGATGATAACGATGTGGCACGGGTTTCTTCTTATGGCTGGGATGCTGATGATGGAGATGATACATTGGAGGTGGATGAGTCTGCATCAGAAGGCAAGAAGAAGATTTGGAAACAGGTATGTTTTATCAATGCAGTGCAACTTATTAATTTAGGCATAATAAGCATTAATCATGTCTTATAAACCTGATTTTCCGATGGCAATCTTCAGAGAGTTTAATTTAAAACTTGGAATAAGTGTTGCATATTAAAGGTGAACTGACAAGGTTTTGTAACATACCCTGGAAAGTGTGTAATTCTATAGAATTGATGCCAATAA
>JAQFZQ010001540.1:0-18844 GCA_034696005.1 Glomeris marginata | reverse complement strand
TTTCACTGTGAAGTGATGATACAACTGAACATGCCATCCCAAATGAGCATTATTCTATACTTTGTGGACCGACTGTACAGATTAAAATACTGGAATTGTTTATATGAATATTTTCAGATTAGCTTGCAAATGCTGCATATTTCCCATACAGTCAACTCTTGTATACACTATAAATTAACAGTCACTACTCAGTAATATGTTTATAGCACTGTAATAAATAATTGTAATAACCCCAACATAATAAATTCATTCAGCCAACTTTACATGAAACACTGTGAAAATGAATAAAATTACTTACTTACTGAATTTCCAATGTATATTAGGTTTAAAGGGGAACTGACAAGGTTAAAATTGTCGACACCAATTGCAACCAGAATTTAATCATAAGCTCACACTAAATTTCTTAAATTTCGCTGAAATTGTGAGATTTTTTAATGCAGTAGCTTTTTACAAAAAAATACAACAGTTTTGGCAGCGGTAGGATGTGCGGTAGGATCTACATCCTTAATGTATCACCGAATATGGTGTATGGTGTGCAAAACTTGCCAGTAGCTTTATTACGTGCTTGCTGTATAGCAAACAACATGGCGGCTTGCTTATATGCAAGTTATGGTGCAGCAGGTGCCTCATACGTCGTGCGCACCTCACTGCGCATGCTCAGAAGATTCAAAAACAAGGAAACTCCTTTAGCTCATAACTTTCTTTTCACTATACATATTGAGAAACGGATTTCACCAATGACATTGGTGATATTAACTACATTTTATTGTGATATCAAAAGGGTAGCATGTAAAAACTTGTCAGTTCACCTTTAAATTTTTCCTTACATTCAACAGCAGTTGTTTTTTGGTGTTATTTGCAGACTGCAGATTCAAAGAATGGTTTGTGTGATATTGGTATTAACAGAGATTCAACATTGTCAGTGAGTCCATACAGCAAAAACTCTGTCTGTCCTAAAGCCAACAATGACATTTCATTGGAGCTCAATACCTACTATATAGACCGAGTTAAACTTATCTTATGGGCAGTTTGGGCAAATCCCCTCCTTTCACCCTACTATATATTTGGTCACAGATAACATGTCAGTCCATCATCCCATTGTCAGTCACCCAGAGTGATTGCAATCGGCCTTGGTTATATTATTAATGACAATCGTCACTGAATACACTGACAATTTGTTGTTTGGTAGTATGGACTGATGGAGGGAAAAGTACATTCTTGAAATGTAATCATTAATAACTTTTGCCTCCAACACAGAATCTGGTCTGTGTAAGTGGCAGCAATAACTTTTGGGGTAAATATGAAAAGAAATTTTGACATCTTCTCACCAAAGGCTATAGGCACATGTTTAAAGAGGACCAAATAAATTTTCACACCCAATAGATAAAAACCAAGGAATAAACAATCTGATCTTTAAGGGTATATATAATTATTTCAGCCGACCATGAACCCTAAAATGAACTTTAGAAATATAGACTGAAATGTGTTCAATGTCACGTGTCAAATGCATTATATACATATTTGATTTAAAAAAAATATTTTGTACAAAATATTAATTTTTACTAGAATTTCAATAAAATTTCAAAGGAATTTGTTCAAACTAAAATAAACTGATTTCTATATAATATATTTCTTCATATTTCGATATGGATAATTCATCTAGGAGGTGAGCTTATGCTAGCTGACATCCTAACTTAATTACCCCTTCGAACTTTACGTGCTAACAACTTTTTTTTTACTAATTTCCAAATATATTTTATTTTAACATTTGCTTTATTCATTAATTTTCTTCGTTTAGGTTCAGTTTCAGGGTACCTTGCAAAAAATTGTCAGTTCACCTTTAATGAAATCACATGTTATACTTATTTCCAACTTAATAATAATACTGTATTAATAATAATAAATATAATTTGGAAATATTGCCATATTATCATATTATTGCTATTATAAATATGATTTATATAAACTATAGAAAAGTGTTGCAATTTTTCCAAGTTATAAAATCCTAAAACTACTAAGTACAAAATAATTAAAATAGGAATATTAAAAGCAAAAAATATTTAAATTATTACAATGAACAATAATGATTTGTAGGTTAAAATTTAATCATGTTCATAGATTTGCAATTTTTAACTCTATGGATGAATGAAGTCTTTTAACACAAGTAACAAATATATTTATGTAATGACTTCCTTATATAACATACATATGCTATACATCAAACCAATCAAACACTAGCACGAGGCACACATTATGGCTTCAGATTCTAATCTAGAAAATTAATAATGTAAATTTAGGTCACATTTGGCACTTGGTACCATGTTTATTATGACTTGTGCTCAGATACCATTTTATATGCATCATAAACGGAGATTGATGTGTAAACAGGCTTCAGCTATTCATATATTCAACGTGGGTTGGAAAAATACCTATTTATATATCTCAGACACTTATTAACAGAAAGCCATTCAAAAGTTACAGCCTTCAAATGGAGCAGAGATTTTAATAGACTGACATGTGTGGTCGATGATGTATAGATTCTTTTGTGACTTATTGAGATACAGTAAAAAAATGAGACTAATTAAGAAATTTTAGATTTCCGCATGTTTCTTATGGCACATCATTGCATACACTGAATATATGTATGTGTAGGTGCAATGTAAAATAATGTATCCAATGTTATTTTGAAAAAAGCTGCAATATATAGCCTCATATAAAATCACGCATTCCAGTCACACATTTCATTCCGAGTTTTATGATAATAATTCAGGGTGAGATTTATATGGGGGCTCACATTTTTTCTTATGTGTAATACTCAACAATAAATAATGTGTGGTCCTACATATATTTTAAAAACATTGTCCAAAAGCTTGAAAAGAATTATGTAAAGAATTTCGAGAAAATCACAAGTCTTATATACGAGTGACAATTATACTTCACATTCCTTAAATTTCAGCTATATTAAAGCTGGTGAAATATTAGCAGAAAATATTTTGTCCAACAACAGAAAAGCTTGTTTATATGCACAGTAAATAAGTCTGAAAGAAATGTCTTATTTGTTAATAAAATTTACATAAATATTACTATAGTAAGCAAAATATACCTGTATTTGTTATTTAGTTTATGAAAATAGTTGAGAAATGTTAGCTTCAAAACACATCCATGAATAGCATGTGCATTTTATAGCACAACAAAAGCAATAATTCTATTTTTATGAAGTCTCCTGGATGAAGTAATCGATTATAGCATTATTAAACCGCTGTTACAACAATCCCCGGATATCAAGTAGTAATTTGAAAATTTATGTCAGCTGTATTCAAAGTGGAAAAAGTTTGAAATGCAATAATAACTGATCGATCACTCTGTGGTTGGGTGCATTTTTAATTTCACGCTGGTTGGCATCAGATTCAACTCGAAGCAAAAATCTTCAAATTCACTACAAGACCTAACATAAAAAAGCCATATGCTGCAGTGAAATGAAAAGTCAACTCTGCTCTCAAAATATTATCATCCACCAAAAAGTATCTGCATTTTCTTCGTATCTAATTTTCCCCAAAAGTTGATTAACGATTTTTTTCGAGGAAATCCATTCCTATATGAAGACCGATTTCCATTAAAATTAGTGATGAAACTTTCCTGGTGGGGAACATTTTAATTTTAACTTTTCATAAGTTCCACCCACATATTACTTTACATCAACATCAAATAACATATATTGAAATGTGCTATAGACCACTTTTTAACTTAGGGGAAATTTTGTTTATCAGAAACATTGTTATTCAATGTTAGCCACAATTACAATTTAAAAAATCACATTATTGTAATATAATTTATTATTACAATTCAATTATTTGAATGGACTTTTAAAAAATAATGGTTGCTCTGTAGTAACTGTTTATGTCAAAATCTATACACCACATGATAATTATAAACTGGTTTGAAAGAAATCTACGGGTGCAATACTGTACACATGCTTCACTGCGCGACATTAGATACGTCAATGTTCGAGAGACGTGTATTCCATTTTTCTCATAAGGAACAAATGTAAAAACACTTCATTTGCACTAATTGGAACATGGTCTACAACTTTCCAATTGAGACTAATGGTCTATTTTGTTTCCTTCTGGGACATCCTGTGCAGATGACCTTGAAGGGTAATTTCAAGGTCGTCAAACATTTCACAATTCAATAGCTCCATAACTAGCTAATGCACTGTAAACTTTTCATATTTCCACACAATGCCATTCTCATGTTATTCCACCTGATACAGCTACTCTGACTCACCCTGTATATGTAGCCCTATACCCTATATATCAATATGACATTACATAGATAGTGTTAAAAACTATGTGGTTAGAATTACAATACTTGTGAATAGTCCAAAATTACATGACCATTACCATTAATAATTGAAGTTCATGTAAAAAAAAAATAAAATAAAATATAATGAAATAAAATAAAAAAGAATAAATTGTAGAAAATGGGTAAAACCTGCATGCAAATTAGTAAAACAGGTCTAACTAGTTAAAATCAGCTTAAAAAATAATATAATACGTGAATACAAACATGTTTATGTTTCAAAAATATAAGATATAATTACAACATGTAAAATGTATTGGTGTAGGATTTTTGGATTTTTTCTATCACCATGCACTCACCAATTACAAAAAATAATTTCGCAATATGGTTCAACTCTGTTAATTGAATACTGTAATACAGTATGATAGAAACAGTGTCCAGAAAAATACCATGTGTGGGTGATAAACAGAAATTGCTCGCTTGGGTCGTGCTCAATATACACCACGTTACCAATTTGAACCAATGAAAAGAAGGAAGAAGTGGAGTAGCCAGAAGGAAGTAGCTTAACAAGATAGAGGAAAACGGGTAGGAAGGAGAAATGGGAGGGGTCTGCAGCATCCCGAGGACACATCACTATGCACCACCACCATTTGTGGGACATACTATCATCACACATTGTGCAACAGAGCCACTAGGAATTTTCCTGGATATAACTTTGCAACTTTTTCCCTGTCCTGCCCCAGCTATTTTAGTTGTATAGAGAAAGGAAGAGAACAAACACTGAAAGGATTTGGGAACAAAAATCCGAAAAATGCCCCTTGTACAGAGGTTTTTGGATTGGTGGCATCGGTTTAGCCAGAGGATCTCTGGTCTTCTGGCCCCAAGATCAGATGACCCTGATCAGGTTGTTGGCAGATCTGTCTCAGCCTCAAGTCCATTGTAAGTACTTTTAATTTGCAATATGAAACGTTTTTCCACTTATTAGAGCAATATGAACAGTTTTTTCCACTTATTATTGCAATATTTAAAGTTTTTCCACTTATTAATGCAATATGAAAAGTTTTTCCACTTATTAATGTACTGTGAAAAGTTTTTCCACTTATTAATGCAATATGAAAAGTTTTTCCACTTATTAATACAATATTAAAAGTTGTTCCACTTATTAATGCAATATGAAAAGTTTTTCCCACTTATTAATGCAATATGAAAAGTTTTTCCCACTTATTAATGCAATATGAAAAGTTTTTCCCACTTATTAATGCAATATTAAAAGTTTTTCCCACTTATTAATGCAATATTAAAAGTTTTTCCACATATTAATGCAATATTTAAAGTTTTTCCACTTATTAATGCAATATCAAAAGTTTGTCCACTTATTAATACAATATTAAAAGTTTTTCCACTTATTAATGCAATATGAAAAGTTTGTCCACTTATTAATGCAATACTTAAAGTTTGTCCACTTATTAATGCAATACTTAAAGTTTGTCCACTTATTAATGCAATACTTAAAGTTTGCCCACTTATTAATGCAATATCCAAAGTTTGTCCACTTAGTAATACAATATCAAGTTTTTCCACTTATTAATGCAATACGAAAAGTTTTTAAACTTTATTAATGCAATATTTTAAGTTTTTTAACTTATTAATGCAATAAAACAAGTTTTTCCACTTATTAATGCAATATTTTAAGTTTTTTAACTTATTAATGCAATAAAACAAGTTTTTCCAGTTATCAATGCATTCTCTAGTTTAAATTGGACATAACTATTATGCAAACTTACATATATTTAAATGTCATAGGTATATTGAAATAGGTTTATCCCTAAAGTGCATCAAAATTAATACCCCAAAATTCCCATATAGCTGTAATAATAATTATTCTTGCTAATAAATTATGAAAGTATTACTATTAATATTGTGAATATACATATACAGCCCAGTGAGAAAAGTATCTTGTACAAGGCGGAAACATGCCAAAACTTGGAATATCAATGTCCTAATTGAAACCAGTTAATGTATCTAATAAATCCATGCTCTTATTATATCAACCTGTCAAAAACCAGAAAAACAACACAGTATAATTCCTGTATTCACAAGTGTGAATGATTGTAAATAACCAAGACATATCACCTAATAAATTATGAATGTGAAATCACCCATCTTCAAACAAGTTATACTAAACATGTTTATGGGCGCAGTCATTCATTTCCATATTATAAAGATTTGGAAAAATCCAGTTGGTACATCTAACTTCATATATAAGTAAAAAAATAATTGGTTTTCGTTTTATCTAGCTCTTAAACCATTGGAATTTCAATTACTTTTTCTTCTGCCAGCTAGCTATAGCTGATCTATCTATAACTTCGTCAATAAGGGTCATGTAACGTGAAAAAGGAGTATGTCTTAGTCATTGATCCTTTTGTTTTCGAGCATAATGAAGCAGGTGACAGTTAATTAAAGGCAAACTGGCACTATTTTGTAAGGTATACCCTTTGTAAGATACCCTGAAACTTAACCTACACAAAGAAAATCCACTAAGAAAGCAAGTGCTGCAACAAAACTATGTGGAAATTAATTAAAAAAAAAATTTTGCCAGATAGGAGACTGGCAAACATAGTCATACCTCCTAACTTAATTACCCCATTGAATTTTAAAGGTGAACTGACAAGGTTTTGCAACACACCCTGAAAAAACTAGCATTTGATTGCCACTAATTTAGGAACATTGTCTGAAAATTTCAGGCCATTTGAAGCAATATTGCCACAGATATGAATTATTTAGTTTCATAACTGTTTAATCTCTTTAACTACTCGTAACTTTTTGTAATAATTTTTTAAAAAAGTTTTGTTTGCGCCAATCGTTTTATTGGCATCAATTCTATAGAATTGCAAACTTTCCAGGGTATGGTACAAAACCTTGTCAGTTCACCTTTAAGTGCTAATAACTTATTTTACTAATTTCCTCATAGATTTTATTGCAACACTAATTTTCTTTGTTTTTCTATATATGAACCTGAAATTTCTGAATTTCTCATTCGAGCGTAATAAGATTTTGAATACAATACAGGAGTACTTCTATCTAGACATTTAGTAGAGTCAGTTGACGTTTCAGAGAGTAACATCGTCATTCGTAACAGTCCTTTTGTATGTGGATGATCGTCATTTTCCCTTTGCAGGATATCCTTTGATTTCATTCATCAGGAAATTGGCCAGTTAGGAACTTCGGTCACGAACTCAGTGTCACATAACTTTTAAGAAAATATTTCAAAAAAGTTTCTGCTCGTTAAATTCACTGTTCATTTCATTATAAAAATGCTGTTTACAAGTATACTGCCTTGTAAATCATTTTTTAATTCTATATATCAACATTCTTGCTCACATATATTTCATTTGAAAAACACTTGCAATATGATAAGACTTCTTACATCATTAAAGGTGAACTGACAGGGTAAATTTCTTGCAACCGATTTCTCTGAAACATTTCCTATGCATGAACAACATGTATTTGCATATGTCCAATTTTTTCTAATTTTTCCACAGATTCCTTTTTTTAAATAAAAATTCGCAAATTTACCCTAAAATAAATGCTCAAAATTTACATCCGGGACAGTGTGTATGGCATGCCACTTGCTCCAAAACGTGCTAAATGCCTATACTGGCTATATACAAGTGGCTTCCCCACTGCATATGCTACAACAAACTCTCCATACTAGAATTTTCCCCACCCTAGCCTCTCTGCACGGGCCCAGAAACCCACAAACTTAAATCTGTTAAAACATTTTTAATAATTTTCAAAAAAAGAAAATAAATGAACTCATAGTTTTAATTTTAATCATTCTTTCTACAGTCCGAACATCATGGGGTGTTACAAAACCATGTCAGTTCACCTTTAAATCCAAAATATGGAGCACATAGTTTCATATTTTAGTTTAAAAATCAATGCTTTATACCAAGAGTGTTATACCAATATTCTATTTGCACTTTTGTGTTAACTTTTTGCTTGTATTTTGTCTAGTACATGACAACTGAGACTAAAAAATAGCTGGCAAACTGAATCCTCATCCCAATTTAACTTTTCCAAATTTAACAATTTCCACATACTATATGTACAATCAGCTGTTGTGGAACTGTAAGGTCCTGTTTTGTAGCTAATCCATCAAACGAGTATATTGTCTTGTCAGAAGCTTCAAGTGAAGCGTGAAAAACACATTGGATTATAACTAATGAACCGATTTTAGCCTTTCATGGTGAACGTATCATCAATCAGGGAGTTGCAATATATAGACAGTATATAAAGGGGTCGAGGTTTAACAGAGTCATGCCTTCAATAAGTACTTTTCCATTCCAACTTTGCAAATGTAAACAAGTATCTTGCAGTCACATGGGATTAATCGCCTGCAATTTAGGATTAGTGCCTAATTCAACTTTATATACAGTATATATACACACCACTTTCATTCCCAGAATTGATTTACAGCTTCTAGGCTTATTACACTTTGGTCAACATGTTTATTCACAGTTTTGGCAATGCTACTGTATTCGAGCTCATTAAAAACTTGTTGAAATGTTTACTACAAGTATTTATAGCTGAATGGTCCTATTTTTTTCCCATTGAGGCATGAGGATGACAGTTTAAAAACTATAAATCTGTAAACAACATTGCCACATAATACAATTAAAATTGTATTTTTCCCAATAATTGGAGTTATGTGTATAAATGAAGCCTGCAAATGAAGCCAGCCAATCAGGAACATATTTTGGCATGTATAACTGAAGTCATTATACATAAAAAATGTTTGTAGCTTTTACCAGAGCTCTTCCAAACCGAAAATAACTACATTATCTCAAAACAAATAGGATTAAACACATGTGGATTGAATATCGGTGAAGTCTTTGTATAAACAAAATGTGATTTTACATTCAATTACATAACTTTATGTACAACATATGATTCTCTCACACTGCATGATAAAATACTGTAAAATAACTTACTTTAATTGGTGGCCAATATAAGATGCAACTCCTTTCAAATTCCAGCCAATGTAAGAGCCCTTTACCTATAAATAAAACAGGATTTGGTTATTACATGGACATTAAAAAATAATGCAGATTCAGTATAATATATACTTATAAATGATAAAACATAGATAGGTCTGTAACATTGTATAGGCCCATTTTATAATGAATGCAAGACATGACCTTCTAAACTAAATACCTATTATACACTATATAACTATATATTAAAAGGAAGTTTTTAGGGCAATATACATGTATTTATTTTGATTTAAGATCAGAATTGCATTTTCTGGATTTAGTATTTAGTAGTAACATCATGCACATGACATTACAAGACTAGAATACAAATTGCATACTTTTGCAAGCTTGTAAACAACCATTCAGGAAGTTGGCATTGAAAACTGATAGATGTGAGAATTGAAATAAAAAAATTTGGTGATAATTCATTTAAATATATTTACTATAGGGTTTCAAAGCATCACATTACAAAGAGAACAAGGATATCATATTATATAATAGTCGGCAATTCGATGAAGAGAGTAATTAATATCAAGAGTATCATTGCATGAAGTTAACAAAATTGAACATTTTTAACCCCCCAAGTTGAAATGTAATCAAAAATTTGGTGAAATAAATAAAAACAGTAATATTTCCAGAAGTGTTCAACATTCTTTTAAGAAATGCAATTGAGGTTTTATATATTGACCGATTACAACAATGGATTTCTTCAAATGGAAAGCTTTTAAACAAAACTATTTGGCCAATTTGTTCCCAACCTTAAAGCTGACCTCACAATATACAATTTGAAGACTGAAAGTTTTAGACATTTCCCATTGCAAAAGCACTCGGAACAAATTTCAGTCTGGAAAGAAGCAAATGTCATAGTTAAAGTGTACTAATGTAGCCTCCATGAAGAGGGAACCAGTATTTGAAATTGTTATGCAACAGACAGCTGGTTTATAAATGGAACAAAATGATATATAGGCCTACTTCTCAATAAAGTTACAATTAAAATGCTCCCACGCAATAAATAAAAATACGAGGAAAGAGTTGGAGTTTTCATGATTAGTTGGCCTCATTATAAGTTGGAAAGTACTATATAAAAAATAATGCGGAAGTCTTGTTTGCATGTCATCAAGTCCACTTAATGCATTATGTCCTAATTTGCTCCTAATTTGCAAATTAACCAACAGTGTTATTTATACTGCTCTAAATTTAAAGGTTTTGTTAATTGAAATTGCTCAATACTATTTATATACAATTACATGTAGGGAATGCTACAGAGAAGTTGTACATTACATTCGGTTGTGCATGTGTTATAGTTTCCTTTACATTTTTGTTGTTTTTGAGTTTACAAAATTGTTATTAACACTTGCAGTTCCACTAAATTTTACATGCTCTTCAACTTTGTAATTGCATTTGTGGCTGTATCTTCAACGGTTCAAAAGTTACATGTTGAATGACCTTGAAGGCAAGGTCAAAGGTCAAATTGGTTGGCACCATTGAATTCCTCATCCTTGCTTTCCTATACTGTCCCAAAACCATATTTCACTAACACGCATATTTTGTGAACTATTTATCATGCTAATTTAAAAAGGTGAATTTTTACCATTAGTTCAGAAAATAAGCCTACTTTTTTAGTATTAATTTTATGTAGAATTATGTTTGACAAACAGGCTTAAAATTTTAAACACTTTAACATAAGTCAGAAATCAAAATTAATTTGTCCAAAACTTTTATTGCTATTGGAAGGAAAATTTGCTGTTTGATAACACCTCAATAATTCTATTACACTGTTATTATATATCAAATTAATGTCATGTTGGGGGCGTGGTTATGTGAAAACCAGTTTTCCCATATTCCATTCAATCATGAGATGTTGCCACAATAGTATGTGCAGAATTACTGTGAATGTAACCACACCCAACTATCATTGCATCATATTACTGTAATTCAAGTGTAGTACAATGAAGGTGCCTAATAAAGTGACACTGTAATTCATATGCATTTATTCATATAATATTTCCCTTGGGAAACCCTTAATTGCCATACCATCAATGAAATAGTATACTAAAATAAAGCACTTCCATTAGTTTAAATGCAATAGCAGCTATAGATTGTTTCCATATACAGAAACTGAAGAAAAAAATAACTCATTTTGCATTAAAAACAGTGCAAATTAAATTTGCTGTGTAAAGTTAGTCAACAGAATACTGTATTACAGGAAAGCCGACCTGCTTACAATGAATGTTGGCTTTCCTGCACAGTAAATATTGGTGTCAAAGCGTTTTATTTTGTCTGTATACACCAATTAGCTATTTTTAAAGCAACTACTTTTAGGGTACATCCTTTGGCAGCTTTACAATTTCACACACTAGACATTTCTTTGTGTGGTGGGTGCTAGACAACTGTGCAGAGCTTTACATGCAATAAAGTATAAAACCATAAAATAGTCATGCATTAATTAATTCATTTTAATAGTACTTCAGCATTTGATATACATACCATGAAAAAAATATATAATTATCAGTGGCACCTCTGATAAATTACAACCCTGTTAATTCGAAGCAACAAGTAATTATTAATGAATATAAATTTCCTATTTCACCAGGTGGGTTGTCCAAACTGCATTAGAAAAATTAAATTTAGCACTTCGGTTAAATGGTATATATGAACACTGTAACAAAATTAACAGTATCATGTATAAAGTGGCACAGCCATTTTCAGTTTACCAGTTTGGGAAACAGCCAAACAGAAGAGGAACACAGAACAAAGATAGAGCAAACCTAATACACTAAATCGCATTAATACTGTGTACAGTGTATATAAAAATTGCAACTAAAGAAAAATGTTTTCTTCAAAAATTTAGAGACGACAAGATGGCTTTGGAGAACAAAGATGCCAAAGAGCCAATGTTGGCACCATCAACATTAATTAGAATGACGGAACCTCCTGCACCATTTCACATAAAGGTAAGAATATTTTACAAATTACATATTACAGAATAAACCAAAACTAAATGGTTTGCTGAAAAGACAACATATATGCATTTTATGAAATAATGTTAAAGTAACAACCATATAGGAAGGACTTTGTGCTAAAACTGATTTTCACACCACTTTAGCTACAAATGCGCCTTATTTTTAGTGTATCAGTAACATATATTCAATAAAAGATGCAATGTACTTTGAGATATTAATTTTCAAAACCAAAAATTCTTGGGAATTTATGAAATTTTAACATATTTACTGAATTTGATTACTGTGATTTTGTTTATAAATTAATGTAAATATGCTGTGATGCATTATATGACTGTTTTGAATTTGGTCTCATGCATTCAGATATGGACCTGGATAAAACGCAACTCACTGCTCACCCTGACTATATTGGGTGTAATTCTTGGAGGTATCGTCGGATTTTTAGCTCGCATTGGGGAATTCAGTGATAACACCATATTCCTCGTTGCTTTTCCTGGAGAGTTATTAATGAGAATGTTGAAGATGCTCATTCTCCCACTTATCATTTCCTCGCTGATAGCAGGTAATTAAAGTTTGAGCAACTAGCCTATTTTTAAACAAACTAACACACAAAAGTCGATTGCTCCATATCCAATATGAACACAGATTATGCAACCATTTATTTTACAAACAGCAATATTGACGAATATTCAGATCAACAAGTAAAAATATTTATAATCAATTTGTGCAATAAAGTATTTTAATAATTGAATGATCCAGAAGAATGGTTTTGTTGCAAATTACAGTAATGAAACATTAAAGGTGACATGACTTACCATGTAAGGTATACCCACACTAAACAGTTATACTTTATATACGTAGGCTATTATACAAACAATTACATTAATAAGATTGGCAAAAAGGGACATTTTTATATTATTGCTAATAATAAGTGAGGATCAATCAGTCTTAAAAATGCAGATAAAATCAATCGTCTAAAGCAATGAGCTTTTGACCAAATGAGCTACATACAGAAAATAGCTCATTGGGGCTAAAAGTCATCAAGTTGTCAATGACTTCATCACTCACTAAGCATTCCTTCATCTTGATGGTTTTGCTGGTGCTCCAAAAATAAACAAAACCAGTTTGTACATGTACCCCCACCCCCCAAAAACACATTTATTCGTTTCAAAATATGCCAATAAATAATTTACCAAAAACATAAGTTCACCTTTAATATACTATGCAAGTTGCCTAAATTACTTTATGCAGTATTAGAATCAGGGAAGTTAATGGAGAAGAGTGAAATATTTATAGTCTATCTCAGCTTTATATCATCTTATATCACATGGAAAAGGCTGCCGGAACTGCAATTAGGATTAAAGAGAAATTGGATACCTCCAGTAAAGGATTGCATCATTTTTTTTTATGCAGTAAAGTATATGTGGACTTGGTCAACAGAAAAATGATGTGACTATTTAGGAAGAGTACATTCCCCTATAATCTAAATTGCAGTTGGCTAGCTATTTTTTGTGGTTTCAGGATCATTTGAATATGAGACAGAGTATAGCTGTCATGTCATATGTCATGTCACAATTGACAAGCTTTCAATGTTAGTCAACAGCTGATTTTGTGTACAATATTTGTGATTATTGACAAAATATCAGTTTCAAATTAATGGTTTGCTGCAGAAACAGGTTCAGTGTAGCCTCTATCAGTACACTTACTATACTATAAATTTAATGCTACAATCCATCAAAATTACAAGTAATTGCAAAAAGTTTAAAGGAGTATATACCAAACATGAAAGCATATAAGATAACTTACTTCAAAGTTCAATTACAGTACAATGGATCTACTAAACTCAAATGGCATCCTTTGTGGCCAAATTCAGTGTCACTATAGTCGATTCAAGCAAGTTAGGAGCTTATCTGAATGCGAACACATTCAAATGCTGAATTACATTTAATGGTTCACTTACAGAGCTGCAAATTGCAGCTGAAAATCAGCATGAATTATTGACAATTGCCTAGCATTCACATGCTAAGGTCATCTTTCCACACAGATGCTTCCCATTAACGCCAGCAAATCACATTTATCCTCAAGGGCATAAGCATCTATTTAATGAGATCTGCAACATGATTCAAACTTTCAGAGTACTTTCTTATATTATTCCAACAGTTCAAATAAAATAGAACACTCAAATGCATACAATCATGATATTCTGTGTAAAATAAAGATTACAGTTTCAGTATTATGTACACAAGTCTCAAATATGAATTACATCAGAATGATTATGCAAATGAATGTATTACATCAGAAAGATTATGCAAATGAATGCATTACATCAGAAAGATTATGCAAATGAATGTTTTACATCAGAAAGATTATGCAAATGAATGTATTACATCAGAAAGATTATGCAAATTAAAGCATTACATCAGAAACGTTATGCAAATGAATGTATTACATCAGGAAGATTATGAAAATGAATGCATTACATCAGAAAGATTATGCAAATTAATATATTACAGCATAATGCTTATGCAAAAGAATGTTTCACATCAGAAAGATTATGCAAATGAATGTATTAGTATTACATCAGAAAGATTATGCAAATAAATGTATTACATCAAAAAGATTATGCAAATGAATGTATTACATCAAAAAGATTATGCAAATGAATGTATTAGAGCATAATGATTATGCAAATGAATGTATTGTCTTACTGGAAATTAGACTATTAAATCACTATGCATGTTTACAATCCGCATAGGACATTGCCACTAACCAATAGATAGGTACTTGTATTAGGATTTGTTAAAATCAAGGCACATGTCCACTACATACTAATAGTAGTGGACCACTGATATTCAAAATTTACTACAATTTTGTAAATTTCCAACAGGGTAGTCCAAAAGATATTGCAAATTTTAAAAGCTATTTCACAACAGACATGACTTTTGTCCCATCCTCTGTAACAGAACACTTGTATATACTTAGCCCAATAACCCAGCAAATGTGTTAACATCGAAAGTGATTGCATCCAATCGATCATAATAGCTTTTATGCAGGGTTGTCACAACTGGACCCAAAGTCAAGCGGCAAAATGGGTGTTCGCGCCATGGTTTACTACTTAACGACCACTGTCATGGCGGCCATTGTAGGGTGCATTTTGGTGACAGCAATCCACCCCGGCAATCCGTCCATCAGAGAAAATATAGGTACCGGTACACAGGATACAAAAGTTTCCACATTGGATGCCATCCTGGATATTGTCAAGTAACTATACACACATATATTGTTGTCTGGATGCTTATCATTAATTATAAGCAAGAGGGAATTAATGTAAATGGTTTGTACCTGTGCACAGTAACATGATACCAGAAAATTTGGTGCAAGCTTGCACACATCAGCAATACACACAGCACACAAGGAAAAAACCAGACCGCATTCAACTAGATCCAAACTCATCATTGACCAATACCTCCTTCATGAATATCACAGAGGATGATTACATTAATGTTCGGGAGGCGAAATACAAAGAAGGAACTAACATAATGGGTACATTACTTAATTACCTTCATTTAACCATTGCAAACCAAAATCCCTATAGTTGGTTCCAGCATAATAAATTTTTACTATTACCTGCATGGATGCTTGTAAAATAAGACCAAGCATGCTGTCACAGCCTAATTGATATAGATCACTTATGCTGGGAATTTGGAAGACTTTGAGGTGGGAATGAGCACTTAAAGGTGAACTGACAGGGCGGTAAAAGTGGACTATGACCAACCCTGCCATTGGGTAAATTGGGACAACTTGCCAATTAGTCTGTCCAGGATTGGCCAGAAAGGGTAAAGTTCAGAGTCCATGTCAGTTCACCTTTAACTCATTGTAAATCGTCCAAGAGAAAATTGCAGTAAAATTGTGCATGTCAATGACATTTAATTTCCTTTGGGAATCTAAATATATGTAAGATACTCATTTGGACCATCTATTAATGCATTTTGTTTAATTGCTAAGGAATCATCGTGTTTTGCATCGCATTTGGAATAATCGCAGGCCAATTAGGAGAAAGAGGAAAAGTGATGGTGGATTTCTTTGTTGTGCTCAATGAAATCGTCATGCGCATAGTTGTCATTGTCATGTGGTAAAGTATTTCTCAATTTTTATCCCAATATCCATAGTTTCCATAGTTTCTTCTAACTTGCTACAATGTGACAATTAAATATTGAATACCAAATTATTTAATGCTACATTAAACAGATGCACTAACTTTGTTCCTTTCTTGATATTGCCCAAAAAATGAGTGTAGATTAATATTTCAGTTTATATTATGAAAAGTTTAGTGTAAATAATTCAGTGTAGCGGAATAAGATTGTGCAGGCATTCAATAATAAAGCCTATAATCACTTTTGATATAGCAGAATTAACACAGTATCAAAATCGACTCCAGCAAGTAGACCGTGATGAGAAGGGATTAAAGGACTGTATTTATTGAAAACCTGTGCAGGGAATCAAACATCTGATCTAAACTTAACTGAATGGCTCAAGTAACACATTGCACACTATACATCACAGCCAGTTTCATTACATGAACCTTTGGTTTTCTGATTGAAGACCATTTCCTAGATCCTTTTCCTAGATTATTTGAGAAACCTATCTTTGTGGAAAGCTGTTAAAACAGGGACAGTATACATGCTATCAAGGAATGATATATTCAATGTTATACTATACTGAACTGTAAAGTTTTGATTGCAAAATGTGCAAATTGTGATAAACCAGACACTAGACTTAATTTTTAAATCATTCCTTCCATTAAATACAACAACTTTCATTTTTATTCCCCTTCAAAGTACTCTTTGGACACACATATATGCAGTACACCATTTATAATTTAAAGATTCTAAAACAACAATGCATATCTTGGAACGTTGTATAATGCACTTTAATTAATTAAAGGTGAACTGACAAGGTTTTGCAACATATCCGGAAAAATCTAGCATTTGATTGCCACTAATTTAGGAACATTGTCTTAAAATTTGAAGCCATTTGAATCATTATTGCCACAGATATGAATTATTTAGTTTCATATCTGTGGAGTGTACGGAGTAGTATATTGTGAGATATGTACACTAGAGAGCCATTGATATAGCTCTGCCATTGGCTAACTGCAGAGGCGCTTGTCCTTATTGGCTAAAAATTCAAAATTTGCCAAAACAGGACACTGTGACACCAGCACGGTGACACCATCCTTCCATGACGCCCTCTTTAACTGCTCGTAACTTTTTTAACAATTTTTAAAAAAGTTTTGTTTGCGCCAATCGTTTTATTGGCATCAATTCCATAGAATTGCACACTTTCCAGGGTATGTTACAAAACCTTGTCAGTTCACCTTTAACAGAACTTATTCTTACGGTGTTCCAGCTAGTACAAAAATGGTTTTATTTTAAGTGGATTTTTATGTAGTGCCTTATCAGCTGTTTGATTTGGTAGTCAATTAGTTGTACTACAGTACTTTAAAGGAGATAAAACAATAGAAATTGATCTTTTGTAATGGATGGAGAGTTAGATCAACCAACTACTTTCCTAAACAAGTCATCTATTCTCAATTTATTGCCAAAACTTTGTGATCTAATTCAGTTAATATTTTTGTCATCTGATGAAGGTATTCTCCATTCGGTATCATGTGTCTGATTGCTGGCAAGTTGATGGCTATCAAGGACTTGGCTTTAACAGCTCAACAACTGGGAATGTACATGGTGACCGTTATAACAGGACTAGCAATACATGGAATAATTACATTACCACTTCTGTACTTCTTAATAACTCGAAAAAATCCAGCTACGTACTTTATGGGAATGCTACAGGCTTGGATGACAGCCCTGGGAACAGCTTCCAGGTTCATTATTGCAGCTATAACAGCAGCAACAAAAGACAAAACAAATACATTTCTGTATTGTTTGAACATTTGATAGTTCTGCTGCTCTTCCAGTCACTTTCAAGTGCTTGGAAGAGAACAACCACATCGATAAGAGAGTGACCAGATTTGTTCTTCCGGTTGGTGCCACTGTCAATATGGATGGGACAGCCCTTTATGAAGCAGTTGCTGCAATTTTTATAGCCCAAATGAATGACATCCCACTGTCACTTGGTGACATAGTCACTGTCAGGTATAGTACATTTAAATTCTTAGCACCATATTTTAATTGGAGGCTTGCAAACTTTCTTAAACTATTTTATATATCATTATCTAGGTGCCTATCGAGATATTTTAGCAAATAAATAACATTCCTCGGTTTATTTCAATTTTCAGTGTCACTGCCACACTAGCCAGCATTGGAGCAGCTAGCATTCCCAGCGCAGCATTGGTTACAATGTTATTAGTTTTAGGTGCTCTAAATCTTCCTACCAATGACATATCATTGTTGGTCGCCGTGGACTGGCTTTTGTGAGTAACTTTTCATTATAATTTCGAATGAATGAATGAACGAAAGGACAGACGAAACAAACAAGCAAACAAACAAACAAACAAGCAAACAAACAAACAAACAAACAAACAAAAAC